>BGNK01003622.1:0-11317 GCA_003297005.1 Symbiodinium sp. clade A Y106
TGGGGCCGAGGTAAGGTTGCGTGGGGCGGAGTGGGGTTGAGTAGGGTTGAGTATCATGGAACTGACGCCGAAGCTAGTCTAACTTCTGGGCGCCGCCCCAGCGGGGTCGGCGGATAGTAGGTTATGGTCTATATAGTTCATATCGCATATTAAAGCGTCGTCATTCCTCCTGGCCGCTAGGTCCGATCTGAGACACCCGGCGAGGCGGGTTGAGGGCGGAAAAAGGAAAATTAGTTTTTGAGGGTTCAGTGTTTCGGGATAAGAGCGCAGGGTTTAGGGTTTGGAGTTTGTGCCAAGCAAACTACAACAGCTTGACACATCACCGAAAAAGAAAGCATCCAGAGTCTAGAGTGAATTATACAGCGACATGACACATCACCGAAAAAGAAAGCATCCAGAGTCTAGAGTGAATTATACAGCGACAGTGCGATTCATAGAAACCTGATATTACGATTTGTCTCAGGCACAAAAGACTTTCTACATAGTTGATGGGGTCCCAATTGCCATCATAGTTATCTTCATCGCCATCATCGTGGTTGCCGTTGTCGTCGCCGTCGCCGTCGTCCTCGTCCTCGTTGCAGCAGCAGCAGCAGCAGCAGCAGCAGCAGCAGCAGCTGTAGTAGTTTGGTTGCAGTTGGTAGGGTGGAAAGTAGGAGTAGCAGTAAGATGGCAATGGCAGCACTAGCGCATCCCGGGCAGTCTGAGCCCTGAGCCCTACAAGCAATCCGGAACCCTCACTCGCCCGCAAATGCCGCCGCAGTTCAGTCGCGGCGTCTCTGCTCTGCCAAAGGCTGGTGCACAGGTGGCTTGGCGCGACACAGAGGAGGGCGCAAGTCGTATATAGGTTGAGGTAGGGTAACTTCGGGGAATGCTGTATCCCTTCGCAGAGACGTGTGTAGATGCACGTCACAAGCCTAGACCCTGAACCCTAGCCCTACACCGACTTTCCCTAGATCGCGAAGGCACTGACGGATCTCGTTCCGGCGAAGGCAGGGCTGCGGGGGTTTCCCATCTTAGGGTTCCTGATTTTTAACTATAGTATACTGTATTCCCAATATAGTTACATGGTACATGACGGGAACAACTAGCCATAGGTCATGCCATCAGAGGTCAGATTCCCATATGGCACTTCGTAGGACTCCCGAAGCGATGCAGGTGATGGCCAAGCTCCCTAAACCGGGTTTAGGGTTCCTTCAAAGGGGTCTATAGGGATTACTCCGGGATTACTATAAGGCTTCCCATAAGGGTGAATCCTAAATCCCAAAGCCGAATAAGCCCGAAATCCTCAAGAATCAAATCAACAGGAATTGTATGTGAACAGCCCGCGCAAATACTTGACCTTGAACCGTCAAGTTCAGCTGCCACCACAGCCCCCAGCCCCCAACAAATTGAAGCGAGGTGCAGAGCAGGATGCATACGCGACCCCAGCGCTCCAGCCAGCCAGCCCCAGCCCAGCCCAGCTCGCCAGGCCAGCCCAGCCACAGCCCAGCCCAGCCCAAAAAGGCCGCAGCCCAGCCAACCCCGCAGCCCGCCCAGGGCACCCAGCACTCCTGGAAAGCAATGTCCGAGCAAGAAATTTCGCTGCTCAAAACTAATCGGCGCCCAAACCCTTGACAGTTTCCATAAACCCCGACCCTAAATGCTAAACTTTAACCCTTGATTCAGGTTGTGATGGTCAAGCTGCCTGGTCTCATCTGTCCACAAGTCCTTTACGTGCCTCGGCGGAACCTGGAGCGGGCCAAGAGGTCGTCTCCGCCCCACAGGCTTCAAAGCCGCAGGCTTCAACCGGACACGACGCCCTAAATCCTTAAACGCCCTAAGCCCTAATCCTTAAAACCTTAACCGCCAAGCCGCCAAACCTTAAATCCTAAACCCTTAAACTTTTTAAACTTTGAGCCCTAAAGCTTAATCCTTAAACCTAAACCGCCAAACCGCCAAACCCAACCTTTGAACCCGAAACCCTAAACCCCTAAACCCTAAATCCTTGTCCCTAAATCCCTAAACCCTAAACCCCTAAACCCCTGAACCCTAAACCCCTAAACCCTGAACCCTAGACCCGAAATCCCCAGGTGTTGAGCACCGTGAAGCATCCTCGGATCTTCGTGAAGATTGCCGTGAGAGCGGCCTGTTTCAATAAGAGGGGTTTAGGGCTTTCGGGTTTAGGGTTTAGGGCTTTAGGGTTTAGGGTTTAGAGGTTTAGGGTTTAGCGGTTTAGGGTTTAAGGTTTAGGGAGTTTAGGGTTTAGGGTTTGGGGTTTAGGGTTTGGGGTTTAGGGGAAGTTCAGCCGGGTTCCACAAAGAAGGGGCCCTGGTTCGGGTTTCTTGTGAACCCGATGAAGACTAAGAGGGACTTGCATCCTGAGGCCATCGTGGAGTTCGTGTGGACGAACATTGCCAATGGCTCAGCTCGTGATGGTCGCCATAGGACTAGCGAGGAGCCTGCTGCAGAGACTGCTCTAGAGAGTTCCTAGGGCCATCTCGGGCCCCTGAATCCTCAATCGTAAACCCTAAGTCTCAAGCCCAGGGGGCATGTGAAGAGACGTCGCAACTCACAGTCCGTTCGCAGAGGTCCGCTACCAGTACTATTGGAAGACGACGCAGCGGGCAACTGTGCTGCTTCTGCGACTTGCCAGGAGATGTTGACAGTTCGCGATTGGGGGATCGGTCAGAAAAGTAGAGTTGTTCTTTCTTGCACGGCGGGCTTCCCAGAATCGCAAAGGTGATGCTGTGATGAAGTTTCTGACCATGATGGCATGATGATTTGGTCATGCCCGTTTTATAGGAACCCCAGAAATTGAAAGATGGATCGCGGATATAGGATGAATCGTGCTAGGATTCCTTATTATTTGCCTTAAGGGCATGAGGAAAATGATGCTTTAACTTTCTGGGCTTCTGAAATTGAAATGTCGTATGATGTCAAACTGCATCATCCTTTATTATAATATACTAGGCTTACCTTAACCTACCAAACCCTACTTTTTTGTAGGTTCTTATTATAAACCCTAATATGGAATTTATAGGGACCCTACTTTTTTGTAGGTTTTGGTAGGTTAAGGTATTTTTACCATATGAGACCTGCAGCCGGAGGCTTTTCTTCTTTGTGGCCCAATGGATTCCTGAAGATCCCGCGCCTTGGCCACGAAAACCTGAGCCCGAACGTTTGTGGTGGGCTTGGGATTTAGGGTTTAGGGTTTGGGGTTTAGGATTTAGGATGCAGGGTTTAGGATAGGACTTAGCGTTTAGAGTTTGGGGCTTTGGGTTTAGTGTCTAGCGTTTGGAATCTCGGGCTGTTTCAGACTTGGGCTTAGGCCGCCCTGTTCTTTGCCTGCATGACCCGAGGTCTCGCTGTTGCGCAGAGGCATGGAGGGTGGGAGGGCGGTCAGCTGAGGAGCCCTTGATGTAGATCCCAAGTAGTAGGGCCCATATTGTGAAAGGGCACCTACTCTGCCTTGCCTCGAACTCGAAGCCTTGCCATCTGACTGTAACAGCAAGCACGCGGCATTCCCTTCCTAAGTCTGTGTTGCTGTTCATGCTAACATATGATGCGCATGTACCATGCAGAGAGTGTGCCAAGATGACAGCCTCCGCAGAGAAGCGAGGGCAACTTCACAGAAGACGGGACTGACTCCCTTTGGCGAAGTTACCCTCGACTCAATCTTCCGCCTCTGCTGAAGGCTGCTGGAGTTTGGTAGCTGCGCAAGCTTACCACGAGCTGTGCTACGAGGCCACTGTTTTAAGGTCTAGAGCAGTATTTATAGTAGGTTGTAGTTCGTTCAGTGTTTTGGGTTTTCTGGTACTTTGCCGTGGGGTTTTGAGAGTTTTGGGGGTTCCAGGGTTGCAGGTCTAATGCGTCCGACAGCGTCTTCGGAGTTTCGTGTTGGGTCGTTTTGGAAGTCTTTGAGTATGCTGGCCCTGAGGTAGACAGAGGCGAACGAGCGAGAAACAGAGAAAGAGAGAGAGAGGGAGAGAAAGACAGTTAAAGTGAGGAACAGAAGCACCCAGAAGTGCAAGCGGGAGCCTAACTTACGACTACTGCATAGCTTCGCAGATTGCGACACTGTTAGATACGAAAAAAGCGAACGTAGTGCAAACGTTGAAAACATGTGTCCTTGTGTCGACTCTGCTTACCGGAAATTCCTCCCATCTTAGTGCATGTGCATGTAAGGAGGCGGAAATACAGAGATGAAGATGACGCAGGTGCTGTTTCAGGTAGGTATCACGCAGGAAGCCTGTGCAAGTGGGCCTGTGGATTTACATTTACCCTCCAGTTAAAATCCTGTGAGAAACAGAACGATAACGGTTCGATAGTAAAGATTAAGGTCAACTGCTGATCTGCACAGTGAACCGCGTAGACCGTTGACAGTCACACATGTGTATATGAGAATTCTTACATGCAGATAGTTTACCACTCTCTGTGTGTGTGTGTCTGTCAATCTAAATTTATGTGTTTACATAGCGGAATACGACTACTGTCTGTTTCAAGCATCTTGTGCTGATCTTTGTATGTGTGTAGTACCTGGATATAACGTATATGCAAACACATGCATACATGCATACTTGCATGCATGCATACATGCATACAGCAGACATGCATACATGCATACCAGCACATATATGCACCCTCAACTTAAGTCGTAGGTTCTCTCGGTTTTCCCAGCATCGGTGTTTTGAAGCTGACCCCTCGACTTGAAGGTTTTCGAGGCCGTGGGCTTCGTGATTGAGCTGCCCCCGGGCTCTGTAGAAATATTCTTTCGTATTTGGGTTCTGGCTTTACGGTTCATGCTTGTCGTTGTAGGTTTTTATGTTTTTTAGGTTCTTGTGTTTTTGGGTTCAGGCTTTAGGTTTCATTGTTTTTTTTCTGTTTTTTGAGTGTGAACTAGTATAGACCGAAAGGGTTGTTAACGGTATTACTCTTGTTTTGCGTCCGAGGGGCGTTCGTGAAGCCAAGTCTTGTTGTTCAGGCTTGCAAGTTTCAAGCTTTGCAGTGTAGTTTTTCTTGCAGCGCCTGCTGAAACCGCGCAGTTGCATTCCAGTGTCAGCAAATGTCTATCGGATACTGTTGTTATTATCTTTTCCTTTTCCATCATGCAATTAGGCTTAAATTAGGCACTTGTTACTCTGAACCTTACGCCGTGAGGCACACCAACATCTCCAGCCCCAATGCCAAAACCACTGAACCCCAAACCCCACGCCTCACACCCTAAATTTTAAATCCCATAAAGCCTGACAGCTTCGTTGTGGAGTATAAAGCAAAAGCCCTAAACCCCAACCCAAACAGGAAAACACCCCAAACCCTAAACCGCAAGCCCTACCACCTCTGAAACCCGAACCCCTAAACCGTGAACTCTCCATCTGTCGCCAAGGAAGCGACCGCAGGAGTATTTTTGGAAGCTCCTGTGCTGCAGGGAGATAAGAGGAGGTTTGGGGTGTATGCTGTTTGGGGTTTAGGGTTTTAGGGGTTGTGGGGGGTTTGGGGTTCAGGCTTTTTGGGGTTAGGGTTTAGGGTTCAAGTGTTTGGGTTCAGGGTTTGATGTTTACCGAATTCAAGGGCTTTGTGGTTCGAGGGTTTACAAAATACTCCAACAAGTTTTAGTCCCGCGCATGGATCTCAGGGTTCATTTAAGGGTTACAACAAGGAATATCATAGGGGTACTGTCCGGGTACCATAAGGCGACTATAAGGCCTCAGGGCCGGCGGTTTAGGGTTTAGGATTTCGCTATCATGTGATGCCAGCATCATTTGGCATTTGCTCTGCTCTGGCCTTGTACTATAGGGGCCTAAATAATTACCAATACTATTCTGGGGGCTCCTTATCATAATCATAATATAATGGGCCCCGAGACACTAATTATTAAGGCCCCTATACTATAGTACCCTCATAGAGGAACTTATTCTAATTATTAAGGCCCCTACATTACTGGCACTTTCATCTGTGCCGGATACTCAGTTGTGTAGTTGTTGTAGCGGAAGCGAAGTTTGCAGGGCGAAGAACTTCTGGGACTACATCTCCATTGCTGGAGTCTCAGTGAGCTTGAAGAGTGCACCAAACCCCTAACCCCCAACCCCTAAACCCTAAACCCTAAGCCCCTAAAACCTAAACCCTAAACCCCTAAACCCCTAAACCCCTAAACCCCGAAAGCCCGAAAGCCCTAAACCCTAAATCCCTAAACCCTAAACTTGAGTCTCAGCGAGCTTGAAGAGTGCAGAGCTTCTTGTGCAGGTAGGTCCCAAGGAAGTGAGCACCTGAACCCTAAACCCCCCCCAAGAATTAACCTTATATAGACGCTGCACCCTATGCAAAAAGCCCTACACTCTGAAGCCTTAAACCCAAAATCCTACTCACACCCTACGGCCCTACACCCTAAACCTTAAATGTCGAGCTTTCAACCCTAAACCCTAAACCGATGCTTTAGTGTGTCTCTCGCTGAAGGGCCTGGGCCTGGCATTGATGCACCTGAGACTTGGATGTGTCGATAGTACCTTTTTGGTATATTGGAGTATATCCGTGGATATTGGGTATACTATAGTGCATAGCATAACAAAGTACATGCTGTAGAACGAATTATAGTGTACGTCGTAGTATATGATTCAGAGTAGATTCTAGTATCGATTATAGTATATATCGTGGTGTGTTATTGTTACTGTTATAGCATATTAAAACATAATTACGGCGTGTTGCTAGCATGTTAGAGTATGTTGAAGTGTCCGCGCATCGTGCATGTGTTCATGTCGGCATGCAGTTGTGTTGTGGATTGAAGCACAGTGTTGTAGTTTTTCCATGCTATGTACTACAATCGATACTATAATATATACTTTAATCATAACCTATACGGTTACATATCCGGTAATATCTACTACAACTAATATATATATATATATATATATGGTACTTGTGCAATACCCTCCGTTAATGCAGAAGGTTCCAAACCTTTGCGAGTTCTTGATCCCCCACTCCAACGAAGGAGCCAGGAGGATTTGCTCATCGAGAGCTGGTCGACCTTGTTGGCTGTCACAGCTGCTGTGCCTCTATATGGGTAGTTCTCTAGGTAGGGTGCCGTTTTGGGCCTCCAAAATCCTGCGGCACTCTTACATAAAGGACCCAAAACCTAAACCTTAAATCCTGAACCGTAAAGGTCATGAGCTAGCTCTCCCTAAAAGGAGCCTTTTCGGACTTGCTGGCCGCATAGAAAAGAAGCCCCAAAAGAGAAGAAAGAGAAGGTCATGGGCCGATGGGTGATGTTGACCTGGACGTTTCGCGCCTTCGTCTGGGCTCTTTGGCTGCCTCCCCCAGAGAGTCCTAGAACGCTTAAGTCAGGAGTTTACCTCTAACTGATAGGCCTTAGAGGGGTTTGAAGGGTCTTACAGGGTTTTATAGTGTTTCAGGCTCCTTTGCCCTTGTGGTAGATTTCTTAATTGGAGTTGTTGGGCTTTCCGGGCAATTGTAGCGAAGCATCCTGAGAGCATGATAAAATATGTACCTTCTGAAGAACTGGATCATCAAATATGCAATGAAACTAGCAATATCTTTACGACAGGAAGTAAAATAGCTATATACAAATATATCTCATATTTATAGATATGTCAGAAAGCATGTGACCCCCTAGCCGCATTCAGTTTTATCGGGTCCTCTATCTCCCTCAGAGGCCGGTGAGAAGATTTTGCCGGTGTTGCAGGCCGGGGTTGCACGTGGGTTCAGGATTTGCGGGTTAAGGGCTCTTAGGATTTAGGGGTTTGGGGGTTTAGGATTTAGGGGTTTGGGGGTTCAGGGATTAGGGTTTAGGGGTTGAGGGGTTTAGGGTTGAGGGTTTAGGGTTCAGGATTTTCGGTTGCGGGGATTTTTAGGAAGCGAAAGCCTAAACCCGAGCTGCAAGGCCTTACACTCTGAACCCAGGGTTCAGGGTTTACTATAGCGGCCTTAATAATCACCTACACAAAATAGGGGTCCTTCCTTAAAAGGGTTCCTTAAAAGGTGGCATAGACCATTGTATTGTCTTCTTTTTTTTTCAGGGAGCGGCTTCCTAAAGAACCCCAAGAACGGATACGAGAGGAGGGCTTGGGTTCACGACTTAGGGCTTTCGGGCTTTCGGGGTTTGGGGCCGTTTGGGGTTTAGGGGTTTAGGGGTTTAGGGCTGAGGGCTTAGGGTTTAGGGTTTAGGTGTGTGGGTTTCACCTCGAGTTGAAGGATGTGAGGCTCAACTCGACACCCCTCTCTCTACGTGTTGAACTGGGAGTACAGAGAGGCACAGTGAACCTTAGCTTAAATTTTCTTACTGTGCCATGTATCTCAGATCTGTGCACAGCCCAACTGCCACCGCCAAACAGGGCATTGTCTTAAGGATTCAGAGTTATCTTGCAGAACTCAGATGGCGACATCGCCAGCTCTGCCCACGCGTCTGCTCCACCCTTACACCCTGAACCCCTCAACTGCAAGCCCTCGGCCACAAACCCGAGAAGCCCAATCCGTCCACCCTATCGTCGGAAGCTTGAAAGCACTTGCCTGCCAGGCATCTTTCGTGCCCATGGGAGGCCTGGGGCCCAGCAAGTTTTGGGTCCAGAGATCTTGGGTTTAAGGCTTTGCCGACATCCTTAACCTCCTCCAAAAAGCACGACGTAGATGGATAGGTAGCTAGCTCACCAGCTAGCAAGCTGCTGGATGTATAGACGGGTGCAGTAGGTAGATGCAATACGTAGCTGGAGAATTCGGCAGACAGTGAGAGACAGAGTCCCAGATGAAGAGACATCTATGGATAGAGGAACGGAGGAGCAATAGAAGGAGAAAGAGAGATAGAGAGAGAGAGAGAGAGCGAGCGAGCGAGAGGGAGAGAGTGGGAGAGCGAGGAGAGATTGAACAGAAATCGGACAAACAGGCAGGCAGAGCACATAAATACCGTGACAAACGCAGACAGAAAGACAGGCGGGGCAGGCATGGAGAGGCGAACGGATACGAAGGCACATGCACGTTCGGGCAGACCGAAGATGAATGTTGTGTCTGACTATTCTTCTTCTTAGTATTAGTATTATGGTTACTGTTACTACTACTGCTACTACTACTACTATTACTACTACTAATACTACTACTGCTACTACTACTATTATTATTATTGCTACTAGTATTAGCATTATTACTATTTCTGCTATCATTATTATGACTGCCGAGCCCGAGGCATTCTTCTGGTGACCTTGTTCATCTTCGCCGGGTTTTGGCATTCCTTCGCAGCACCTCGGCCGTCATAAATCCAACATCCTAAACCCTAAACCCTAAACCCCTTCCTCCAAATCTCAGGCGTTGACGCTGGCCCAGGGCCTTTTGGACCAGTACCAGGCGAATTTTGGAGCATGAGACGAGGGTTTAATACGGGTTCACGGTTTAGGGTTCCTTCAAAGGGTACTATACATAAGGGTTCCTTTCAGGGATCTATAGGGTTTAGGGTTTACGGGTTTGGGGTTTTAGGGTTTTAGGGTTTTGGGGTTTAGGGGTTTAGGGTTCAGGGTTTAGGATTTAGGGTTTAGGGTTTGGGGTTTATGGGTTTAGGGTTTAGGGGTTGGCTTCAGGGTTAAGGGTGTAGGGCCAGAGCAGAAAAGTTAGGGTTCTTCGGGCTTCGGGTTTAGGGTTTCGGGTTTAGGGCTTATGGTTGAGACACAGAGGGATACTGTTCAAGTCGGTGCCACTTCCTGTACTGGCAGATTTGTGGGGGGGGGTGTCGTGCTTTTTTGAGTGCGGCTGCAGAGCCCCCCATTTTCTCTGCTCCAACTTTTTGGCTCTGCTTCGCCCTGCGAGAGCAGTCCCTGGTAGGTGCTGCTTGCTACCCTGCGTTTGCTGATCCTCGGTGATGGTGATGGAGCCGCAGATACTTGGCGCCATGTATGGAGACGGCCCTCTGAAGGGGATGTCAGTCGCGTTTGAATTGAGTTTCAGCTGGGAAGCACCTCTAATCCTTAAACCCTGAGTCTGAAGACCAAGAGAGCGGGCTGTCATGGGCGTGGGTTTTTGCGTTTTATGTTTTTTGGCGTCGCGGGTGTCTGAACATTATGCGAAACACCTATGCATGTGTATGTATATATATATGTGTGTGTGTGTGTGTGTGCAATAGCTCATAAGGGCCATCAGGGTGTATGAACATATATAATACCTACAGGTGAATGCACACGCACATGTATATCTTCCACAGCTAGATTTACATGGGCACATGCACTGTTTGTGTGCTTGCATGATCATGGTACGAATAATAATTGCTAGTTACGGCACACCGTGCACAGTACACGCTTTCGAGCGAAACGGAAGAACACAAAGTATTTCACGCACCGTTCACGCCGTTTCTACAACTTGCACTGTAAAGGCTGGGCTGGCCCGTGGTTCTTATATAATATTAGACTATATTGAACTGTAATTCTACTATATTCTACTATACCCTACTATATTGTATTATATTGTATTATATGATGTTATGTGTTAATATATTCGACTATATTCTGTTCTGTTCTATTATATTCTACTTGATTATACTATATTATACTAGATTATGCTAGGTTATACTATACTATCCTACATGATACCATGTTTCTACCATACTATACTGTACTATACTATGTTACTATGCTATGCTTGGCTATTCTTTTTTGTATTATATTATGATATATCATATTATATTACACTGAATTATATTTCAACTATGCAAGCATTTTTTCGCGAACCTGGCTACTCCTGTCCACTTGCCAAGGTGGTGCTTGGGCTCTACAACGGTGACGAGGAGCTCGACTCGTGGTGCTTTTCGTCGATGCGCACGGTTTGGGGTTTAGGGTTAGGGTTTGGGGTTCATCTGGTCATCATTGCCGTCACCACCATCATCATCATCGTCATCATCACCAGCATCAGCGTCACCATCACCAGCACCACCATCATCGTCATCATCATCATCATCATCATCACCATCATCCTCCTTATGATCATCACCATCACCATCATCATCATCACCATAGTCATCGTCATTGTCGTTGCATCGTCGTCATCATCATCATCATCATCACCGTCTTCGTCGTCGTCATCATCATCATCATCACCATCAGCGGGTTCAACGCCAGATTCGTGATCATGATGTTATCAGATCATCCTCAGATCCTACCATGAGCCTGGGCTTCATCATCGCCATCGTCACGATGATCATGGTGCACTGGATCGTTCTTCAATAGCAGTTTTCGGAATCTGCAACAGCGGAGTTGCACTGGTGAGTATCCTTCCAGAAACCGCAATGTTCACAAAGGTAGTATTGGGCTCAAGGACAGGTTACCAAAGCTCACTGAGAGCTGAAGAAGCGAAGACC
>BGNK01003622.1:11369-30312 GCA_003297005.1 Symbiodinium sp. clade A Y106
CCTTCCAGAAACCGCAATGTTCACAAAGGTAGTATTGGGCTCAAGGACAGGTTACCAAAGCTCACTGAGAGCTGAAGAAGCGAAGACCTGCGAACGGCCTTTGTTTTGCTGCCAATGGCCCGACTCACGGCGCTCAAGAAAGGGGCCCCTAGCTGTAGGTCCGAAAGGGCATCAGAGGGATCAACGTTTCACATGACACACCCTAAGTGGCATGACTGTTGCANTTTGCTGCCAATGGCCCGACTCACGGCGCTCAAGAAAGGGGCCCCTAGCTGTAGGTCCGAAAGGGCATCAGAGGGATCAACGTTTCACATGACACACCCTAAGTGGCATGACTGTTGCAGAATCAGAAGCCCAAACCCTAAACCCAGAGCTCCAACGCGCTTTTCCATTAAACCATCAACCCTAAACCCACACCCGACAACGACCTATGCCCTAAATTTTAAATCTCTAACCGCTGAAAAACCAACATGAATCACCAACATAGTTCCCTAAACCCTAAACCCTAAACCGCTCGGCCAAAGGATCCCGGTTTGGGCCTCTAAGACTCGGATCGTAGGGTTTAGGGGTTTTAGGCTTAAGCTTGTTAGGGTTTAGGGTTTTGGTTTAGGGTTTAGGGTTTAGGGTTTTGGGGGTTGGGTTTCGGGTCTAAGTTAAAGGCCTAACTCAGGGCTTCAAGCTCCTAGGGTTCAGGGTGTCTTAGTCGGCCCTGGCCCTACAGCTCTTTGTTCCGGCAGGAGCTCGGCTCCCACATCACCTTTATTCTTTGGTTCATTGCGGCAGCCCGATTCAAGAACCCTTAACCCTAAACCCTAAACCCTAAAACCTTAACGGGCCGGAAGAAACTCCCAAGCCCCGAGGCAACCAAGGCCCACACAATGCCCGAGCCCAAGTCCCAAAGCCTGCACACGAAAAGGCCCCAAGTCCCCCAAGACGCCAGAAATGGCTTTGACAATGGTTTGGGGGTTTTGGGGTTTAGGGTTTAGGGCTGAGTTTCAGGTTTGGGGTTTTGGGTTTAGAGTTTAGCTCTTTCACGATTCCTGAGCGTGTAACAGATGCTCCTGATTTCATGGGGGGGAGGGGGGTAGGGGACTATATATACTTCCTTAAATAGGCCTTATTAAGTCCTTATTATAGGTATTAAGGCCCCCTACCCCCCTCCCCCCCTAAGGGTCCGTATGATGGTTTTGTACCAAACGAAGGTACGTGAAGGATCTTCGAGGCTGGCCAGAGAGCAAGAACCCGTGAACCAAGGAACATACTAATACTTCAAAACATAATGTTAATGTTAAGGCCACTTAAACTTCAAGGTCCATTTCTGAACAAGCAGCCCAACAAACCCCATAAAAGGCCTTCAATGTTAAGGTGTATATTTCTTAGCTCAGGGGGCATTGGCCTCCCTGGGAAGCAGTTTCCGTCCTCTCAGTTACCTGTTGGAGGCCAGACCCCCGGGAGGATCTAGAAAGTAGATCCCCTAATTTGGGGCCCTGTACTACTAAGGGTACTTTATAGGAACCCCCATTAAGGGATCTACTTTTTGGATCCTCCCGGGGTCTGGGCCTACAGCCTGAGCCAGAAAGCCCTGTGGGCACTGTTAACCCTAAGCTCCTTCAGCCCTAAATCGCTTTTTGGTGTATCTCGGACCGGTGGGAGAGGGTGGACAAGGACCGTCTGCTGCAGGGAGCTCCTTAACCCTAAGCAACTGTGCCCTGAAACTTCCATCGATAACCCGTAGCCCTTCATGCCCTTAGCTCCGAGCCATAAACAATACCAGAGAGCCCCGTACCCCTTAACCAAGGAAGAACCCCTAAATCACAGGGGGGCCATGATATGATGATGTTAGGCTTTTGAAAGGGCAAGGTAACTCTACAGGCGAGAGCCTAATCCCTGAACCCGAAACCCGAAACCCTAAACCCGAAACCCTCAAAACCCGAAGCCCTAAACCCTAAACGCGAATCCCTAGAAGCCCAAGCCCGAGGTGATCGCTTTCTGCATCTGCCTGCTGAACCTTTTCATCGCCGTGCACGGGGCCTCCTGGCCGGGTTGATCTTGGCAAACAGTGAGGTGCCGGGTTTACTTGGAGCTTCATGGATAGTTAGAAGTGGGGTTTATAAGTAGGATAATTATAGTTATGGCTTGCATTAGGGAACTTAGAGGCCCCAAACAAATTACCCATGCACCTCCAAGTAGGGCTAAGGATGTAGGGTTTGGGGTTAAGCGTTTATGGTTTAGGTTAGGGTTCATGGGAGGGTAATTTGTTTCATAATTATCACAGCTCCTTGATCCCAAACATCCGAAGCACTCCACATGGAACCCAAAGCCCTAAGCCCGAACACCCTGAACCCGCAACCCCTAAACCCTAAACCCGTAAACCCGAAATCCTAAACTCCCTAAACCACTTCTCGGAATGGTGGTGAGGAGTAAGATCCTTGTCTCAAGAGACGTTTCGCGGCGTTACAAACATCTTGGGGATGGATCAAACTGAACGGATTGATCTTGTCACTCCTTGAAGATGAGGAGCGCTTTCAGGAAGCTGATGCGCTCTGAAAAAAACTGTTTGAGCATGCTCCCGTGCAGTTCCATGACAAGACGTATGTGGAAATGGTGAAAGAGGCATCAGAACAAATTTTTCCATGCAAGTTTCCGAAACAACAAGATGCAAAGTGCTAGTCTTTAATGGTGTACAGTTGGCAGGTACAGTGAGTGCGGAACATGGGAAAATCCCCCAGCACCGAATGAAGAAACATCTTTTGTGTGATGAAGTTCGGAAGAAGATGCGTTTTAGAGCCGAAAAGCTCGTTACGGAGAAGGTGTTAGTAGGGGAAATGTCACATGAAGATGGGACATCTTTGCTTCAAGACATGCAACTCCGTTTGAGCAAAGAAGCTAAGTGGAAGGATGGTGTGACTGATTGCGGATGCAATGGGCTAACAAAGTCCGGTGTGTCCAGTAGTTTCTTGTCGGGAAGCAAATCCGACAAGCAATCCTTTTGTGCAAGCTTCAATCAGGAATGCCTTCATTTGAAGGCAGAGGCTTCTGATTGCAATCCACAGGTGATGGAATCCTGTATAGGAATGCTCAGTCTTGGCCTTTACTGTGCGCCGTTGTTCGCGTGCTTCACAGAGGACCTGTGTGATTTGGAGGGTGTTCAGCAGCACTCCACCAGATGCGAGAAGTCCGACACTTAGGTAAGATGCAAGGTTCTTGCCATTTACCGCCACAGAAACCACCCATTCATGCATCGGCTTGAGGTGCCAGTGTGCAAGGATTCTCCAGGAGGCAAAGATCGCGAGCGACCCATGCTTCCAGTGCCTCTGCGCGGCTGCGTTTCAGGACCACTTTTGACACCTGTTCTTGGACCCTTGGAGCCAAGCAGAGCTCTCAGATCGCCCCTTGGTCCTTGGGTTGAGCGTGGCAGCTGCAAGGATGCAATGCGAGTTTCAGAATTAAGTGCCAGAGTCATTCTGTATATGACGAAGGCAACATCAATGTTGCTGTTGGAGAAAGCATTGCAAGATCTATGGCAGGAAAAGGTTCTAAGAAGGCCTTTGGTAAGGCGTGCTTCTGTGTGCATAAAGCTGGTACGCGAAAGCGTATTTTGGACGAATTGTTGAGATGAGTTGGTGGTGCACCGAGTAACGCAGCCAATCAATTCATCAATCCGTTATGTACATATTCCACGACTTTGTCACAACGACACAAGTTGCAGCCAAAAGTGTTGTTGAAGTGGTTGCACAGGAGGAGGGATCGTCTAGATGTCTTGGACTTGCTGGTAGATGTGAGTTTCTGGGGCTATGGAGCATTCATGTCAACCTGTTGAATTGCATGTGTTGGCGGAGGGGATGATTGCATGCAGCGACGGGTAGACCACACTTCCAGAATAGCTATGTGGAATCTTTTCTAGGCCGAATGGAACATGAGGAGTTGGTGGATAGAAGTGATCTTGAGGAAAGAACGGATCCAAATGACTTGTGGAAAGATGCGCCTGAGTGTTTTACAGATATCCGCGCAGGTCTTCGCAGTGATATGTTCAAAGCTTTTCAAGAAGGGGGAGCGAAGTTTGGATAAACTTTGCTTGAACAGAAGCCCCACAATCACACCTTCGTCCCTACACTGTGTTACGGTCTTGATGCCCTGACCCTTACCGACCAAAACCTACAGAAAATAGATGCCTGGTGCCCCCCCCGCAAATTCCTCCGTCGGGTTCTAGGCATAAAGGCGACCTACTATTCCCGAGTCAGTAACTGGGACGTCTGGAATCAAGCCAACAGACCACAACTCCCCTCAACAACTTTCCACACCCTTCAAATCAAAGCGCTAGCCAGCATTGTTTGCTCTTCCCCGGAAGACCCGATGCATCGCATAGTTTTTTGTGCCCCGTTAAAGGATAGAATACAAGCACAATGCAAACGCGAAGGCATGCAGTTCCCATACTGGATCGACGTCACTACGCACTCACGCTTTCCCCTGAAATATGGGTACGGGACACACCGCTCGTAGATATGCCGCTAAGCAGCTTTATGGGCAAAACGAACAGTATGTAATTCTAGGGAAGCTCCTCAGAAACTCGCAAGACCCGGCAGAGCAAGGCGCCAAAGCGCGCGTAGTGCATTGCGTTGACAAAAAAGCTCCCTAAACCCTTAAACCCCTAAACTCCCTAAGCCGGCAATTCCAAGCCCTACCCCCGTGAGATCGCCGAAGTCTAAGGAGGCCTACGGCAAAGCGCAGGAGACGGCGCACATCTCCTTCTTGCAGGCTTCCCCGGGGTTTCGGGTTTCCCTAAACCTTAAGCCCTGAACCCATATCATGCGCGCAGGGTTTAGGGGTTTGGGGCTTGGGAATCACGGCGCATTTGGCGTTTTGTGGTGTTTATGTCGCTATTCCAACAAGCTCCCTGAGGAGAGAGCGGCCATCTGCCTGCATTGTCTTCTGATGCCGTGCTGGTTGCCGACAGGCACGGGCTCGAGATTGAGTTGTTGGGCTGCGCCACTGTTTGGAGGCGTTTACGACTGCGTGAGACCTTTGGTACTTCCACCGCGCCTGAGACCCTAAACCCTAAACCCGAAAACCCTAAACCCTAACACCCTAAACCTTGCAAGCAGACTCCAGATAGACCGGCCGAAGCCCTGGATGAAGGATTGCAGTCGCAGTCCTCCTGCCCAAAGACCTTGGCCGTGTTCATCTACGCCAGGATCCTGGAGGGTTTGAGGTTTAGGGTTCAGGATATAGGTCTCAGGGCTTTAGATTGCTGGATTCAGTTTTCAGTGTAGAAGGTTTTCAGTTTCTAGGATACAGGGTCTGGGATTTAGGATTTAAGGACTCCGAGCTTTCTGGCATCGTCTTCCAGGATGTCTGCACGCAATCATTTTCGAAAACCCTGCATCCGTGCCACGCCCGAAATACACGGCGAAGTATTCCCATGATTGTGTCTTGTTTGGCTAGCCCCCTAAACCGCAACCCCAATCGATTGCTGAAAGCATAACCCTGCATGGCACAAGTGTTCCCAGCAGGATGGATCCCACTGAGTGCATGTAAAACCCAAGTATAGCCTGCTCCTGAAGCCCTCTGAGCCTTCATCCGCCCCAACCGAAGCCGCAAGCCCCAAACAACCAACCCTCAACTTCAGATCCTGAACACTTAAGCTGAAGCTCTGTTCAGCAGAAGGCCTAAACGCGTCAAACGAAAACCCTAACCCTAAGCCCCAAACAGTCCGTAACCTCTAACTCTAACCCGGAAGCCCTCAAGCCAACCCTCCCCAAGCCCCTGAGCCTCCAGCCCTAGACTCGAACCATCGGGTGAACCCATAAAGACCTGTACATTTTGAGCCTCTATAAGCCCGCATGGCTCTAGGAAACTTTATCGAACCTAAACCCTAAACCCCTAAACCCTACTGCGGTCTCCGAAGCACGCGGCCCAGGTCTTGACCTTCGCAGCGTGGCGAAGCTGCACTGCATCGGCTTCAGGGGTTTCAGGGTTTAAGATGCTCTTGCAAAAAGTGCGATCTTTTGGGATTTGGGAAGGGCTTTCATCGCTTCGGCACGAAGGCGCTGAGGATTTAGGGTAGTCGTGTTTAGGACTCTGGGCCTAAGAGCCTGTGCACGTGCAGGCTTTTTGGTTGAGATTCCAGGGATGGAGTGCGACGGGAGATCCTTAAGCCTGTAAATCAACATCCCTACTGCTGCCGCGACTGCAACATAAAGGATAGTAAGAACAAGACTATCTTTCGGAAGATAACAGTCGCTTCTAAACGAAGCAAGCGCAATGAGAGGGACACAGATTAGAGTCAGAACAGCAAGAGCTAGATCATCGTAGCCGTCCCCTCAACCCCAAACCCCCCGGAACCTCAAAATGCGACACCCTCAACTCGAACATAGCAGCCTAAATCACTACCAATTTTATTCCATAGGGTTCCTTATGATAAATATATTATAAATCAGGACCCGAAACCTTATTCTACTTATTCGGGCCCCTACATGACACCACTAAGCCAGTAGCTCGGCCGGCAAGGTGGGGCGTCTTGGTCTGGTTCACGGAACTTCACCCCTGGGTGGCTGCTGGAGTTCTCCTCGTAGGCCACGCCTCGAGTTTAGGGTTTAGGGTTCAGGGTTCGGGGCTCAGGGTTCAGGTTTTAGGGTTCAGGGTTCGGGGCTTTGGCTTCAGGCCTTAGGGGTCGGGTTGTAGCCTGAAGTCACCCTTTCAGGTTTGTGGTACAGGGCTGCAGGAGGCTGGACTTCTCCAGGTGTGAAAGCAGAGACTTCTAGGCTTCAGGCTACGCAGAAGCGCCCAAAAGTCGGGGGGGGGGGGGGGGGGGGGGNTGGAAGAACGTGGCAGGAGTCAGTGACAACTAAAGAGGTGGAACAAGGTATGATAGGGTCTTAAGTGCCAGAAAAAAGCCAAAAATGGGGGGGGGGGGGGAGGGGAGGGGCATTCCCAATACATAGTATGCAAAAAGGAATAATATACAAAATCTAAGACAATATAGGTAATATATATATATATCTATCTATCTATCTATATATATATATATATCATGCTCTAAAAAACCTATAATCCATATTCTATCATATAGAAGATACTGCCAGAATCTCTCTGGGTGCTTGGCACTTGGACGTCAAGAGGCAGCTTGGTGGCAGATCTGGTGCTCTTGCAGCTGCCCTGGCGAAAGCAGGCGCGGGGCATTTTCGTATCCTCTTGCAGACCTCGTCAGTGCTTCGAAAAGTCAGGGTTTTGGGTTTAAGGGTTTAAGGTTTGGTATTTAGGGTATAGAGTTCCTTGTAGTTTCAACTTCCCGATGTGCATTGCCCGCTTTGCTTCTTTGCGGTTAAATGTTGCTGAATGGCTCCGGTCATCCGATGAATTCCAGGATTCGGAGAAGCTCTTCTTCTGGATATGCCATCGTGATGAGACTCAGCTCCAATAAAGCCAGCGCAGGCTTAGTCTTTTGTCCGTTTGTTTGAGCAGCCTCTTCCCTAAACCCTAAACCCTCCTGCGGATACTGAGGACTACGATGACAGCTCGTCACTTCCGGCAGAGGGTGTCTTGGTTGCAAAGATTGCGGTACAGTACCTGGCACGGCAAGGCTTCCTGTCCCCAGGGAGCCTCTGAACCCTAAACCCTAAACCATGAACCCTGAACCCTAAACCCTATACCCTAAACCCTAAAACCCTAAACCCCTAAACCCTAAACCCTGAACCCAAGCTGTTGCTTTTTGCAAGTTAAGCAAGGACTTCCCTCAAAGACCTTCAGCCCGAAACGCTAAACCCTAAAGCCCTAAACCCCAAAGCCCCTAAACCCTAAACCCTTAAACCCTAAACCCTTAAGCCCTTAAACCCTAAACCCTAAAACTGCTCCCTGCGACGCTCAGTTTTCGATGACATCCCCGGCGCTTCCGCCGAGCAGCAGGAAGCGGTGGTGCGAACCTCAAGGCACCGGCTTAGACTTCGGGTTTAGGGGTTAGGGTTTGTAGTTTGAGGGTTTATAGGGTTTAAGGTTTAGGGGTTTAGAGTTTAAGGGTCATGGTTTAGGGTTCAGAGTTTACGGGTTCAGAGGCTTTAAGTTTGAGGGTTTAGGGTTTAGAGATTAGGGTTTGAGGTGTAGGATGTGTATACAGTGTGCACGCGGTGGATGCCGCTTCTTTAGGAATGGGGGGGCACCACCTTGTCTCGCAAACGCTCAGCGGGGCTCTCCGCAGTTAAGGGTTTAGGCTTCTTCTTTCGAGCCTGCAGTTCTGGTTATTCGCAAGCTTCTCAAGCTTTTCTTCTCTGGGCATCGCTTTTTGTAGCTGTATAGGATAATCAACAGTCTTCTAATTATTAAGGCCCAAATCTTTAATGCGGTAACTTGATCAAGAAGCCCCGGGCTGCCTCAAGGTCACTCAATCAATTGTTGCCCGAACCTACTAGAGCCAAAATGTACATGGATCCCTGCAAATGCTATGCTACAGTTCATGTCAAGGCCGTGCAGAAGGTTAAGATACATTAAGAACTCAGGCTCTCCCCTAAACCCTAAATCTTAAGCTTATCATCATGGTGCATCCTGGTCAAGGAATTCTAGCTGTAAGCAGGTGGAAAACAGCCCTAAGCCCAGGCAAACCCTACACCCTGGACCCCAGACCCTAAACTTGTGTGCAGGCTCTCCATGAAGCTTGAGAACTTGAAGAGTTCCGTGGAGGTGCAGCGATTCGGCAGCGGTGGCGGCAAGCAGAAAAACAATAGAAGAGACCTAAACCCCAAATCCTAAGCCCTATGCCCTTTGTCCCAACAACCGGAACCCAACCTCAAGACCTCAGCCCTAACCTTGCACCCTCAAACTCCAAATCCTAAACCCGTCAACGCTTACAGATATCCCCCTAAGCCCTAATTCCTAAACCCCAAATTGGTAAGATGACGGCCGTGGCCACATCAGCAAATCTCAGGCATTGACTTAAGTGGACTCGAAGGCCCGCCGGTGAGCTCAAGTTTGGTGGTTCGGGTTTAGGGTTTAGGGCTTGGGGATTAGGGTTTGAAGTTTGGGGGTTTGGGTTTAGAGTTTAGGGTTTAGGGTGATAGCTATACGCGTTTATGAGTCTCGGGTTTCCGGCTCTCGGGTCTGGGGCCTAAAGATCGGGTGAAGCACCCGCAGAATAGCCTCCTCCCTGGTAGGTCGCCTGAGCCACCTCGAGAAATGCGTGGAACGGGCCACGGCGGTGCGGCACCTACACATTAGGTCGTCCAGTTCATTAATATAGGGGCCTCAATAGTTACCGACACTATTTCTGGGAGTTCCTGATTGTAGCTATAGTATAATATACCCCCAAACCCCAGCTATTCTAATGATTAAGGCCCCTATATTATGTTCTCTGCAGCTTGGGCGGCGCTTTTCTGAAAGCTTCACAGAGCTCCCTTCACTTGCTGTTCCAAGGCCTTCGCCGTCCTTGAGTAGGACGAACCCATGGCAGAGCTGTAAATGTTTTCTTGTCATCGCGCCAATATGGCTGATGGCAAGCGCTTCGCGCTCGCTGAGCCTAACATCAACCCTAACCCCAAGCTAGCTTTTCAACCTTGCGGCCGTACACCCTCAACCCCAAACCCTAATCCCTAAACGCTGAACACTACAACTAAACCCTAAACCCTAAGCCCTAAATGCTAAACCCTGCGCAGTCCCCTGTAGATTTAGGATGCACGCGTTTCACCTTTCGCAGGGTGTCGTGGGCCTCAAGAGCCATCGGCCACAGAAGCCGGATGATCGCTCTCTGCGAGGATCTCCAGGGATCAAAATCGAGACTTCGTAGTGTAGGGGCCTAAATAATTACCAACACTATTTTGGGGGGTTCCCTATTAAAACTATATATTCTAATTATTAAGGCCCCTACATTAACCATTAGGGGTATCTTGCTTAGGGGTTTTGGGGTTTAGGGTTTAGAGGTTTAGGGGTTTGGGGGTTTGGGTTTAGGGGTTTAGAGAATAGGGGTTTGGGGGTATAGGTTTTTAATTAGACAGTTAGAGGGCATGTCCTGTTATTTAGAATGCTAAGAGACATATTCGGGCCTGCTGTTTTCGGAGGCATGCTGCCCTTGCCTGTGTCTCCTGCTTGTATGTATGGATTCTTCCATCGATATACCCAGATCTTATGGGCAAGTATACACACAAGTACAAGAGCGAAGTAGTAGGCACAAAGACAGGTACAAGCCGATGTCGCAACATACATGAACACATAGAACTCAGGCATAAGTAGAGA
This sequence comes from Symbiodinium sp. clade A Y106, assembly GCA_003297005.1. Classification (NCBI taxonomy): domain Eukaryota; class Dinophyceae; order Suessiales; family Symbiodiniaceae; genus Symbiodinium; species Symbiodinium sp. clade A. The sequence goes on from BGNK01003622.1 coordinate 21,585, forward strand.
TGGGTAGACAAATACATGTAGATCAAGGTGTATGCACATTCGCATAGATCTGTAGCAGCGGTGTAAGCAAACTGCAGCATGTAGGTTGGATAACATTGTAGTGGACACCGGGTAGATAAACGGCAGAATGGGCAGACCGGTCGCCAATATCTGACCTTCTCGTAGTGCTCAGAGAAGATACCAGACATAGCATGGTCAAATGCTCACCAATCTTGGGGTGCGCGTATCTTGGAATGTGTGGAACGGAGTGTAAGAGAGCATGTGTTCAGGTTTGCTGACACTGGGTGAACTGTTTAGGGTTCAGAACACTTTATGCTCGAAGCTCGATGTCCGTAAACCCTAAAACACCCTAAAACCTAAAAAACCCTAGACCCTAAACCCGAAGCCCCCCCACAAAAAAAAAATACCGAAGCCCCAAAGGTCAAAGGTGAAGGTAGTGCTGGGTCCGAAGTTCCCACACACGCACAGTCGTTATCCTGCCCCGATCGCACGCCACCGATGCTGTCGTGCTCGTACTGCAAGTGGGTATAGGTCTCTGAGTTAGGGTGTCTTTTATGGCGCTTTTATAGGAGTGCCGTACTATTTTGGGGACCTCAAAGTGACCCGACTTTAGTGAACCTACCCAAGTCTTGCTACCGCAGGCCAAAGGCAGGGTGCGTGATTGTGTGTATTTTGGTGTGGTATTTAGTGGTACGGGTTGTTTTGTATTGTTCCTTTTTGTGCAGTGTCAGCATTGGTATTGGTATCGGTCGTATTGGTATTAGTACTAGAATTCTCTGGCTTTGCATCGTATTGTTTTTGGATGTGGCCGGAGAGATAGAGAGCTAGGTACGTGGGTAGGAAGAAACACAGTGCACCCTCAACCTGAACAACCTTGCGCCTCGGAGCCCTGAATCCTAGACCGCAGATTGTTAGTAGTGGAGTTTACCCTGATCCTAAATCCTAAACCCTTCGGCGTTGGAGTGTCACCAGGCTGCCAGAGCGCACGCGATCTCACGAGGCCCTGAATCGGTTTCGAGTTTAGGGTGGGTAATCTAGAAGCCATACTTACCCGTAGGATTCTATGTGAAAAATACCCCAAAGCACACCCCCAAACCCTGTTCTAAGCACCAAGGCCCCTTTATGAGCTCAGGGGTTTAGGCCGCAAAGTTGGCCTTAGGTTTCGGGCTTCGCTTTCATATGGGGTTTGGGGATTTCGGGTCGGCCAACCGATCCGATAAACCCCTCAAGCAAACATCTCCGAAGCCCTAAAACCCGACAAATCCAAGAATCTTGCCTAAACCCTAAACCCTAAACCCTGAACCCTAAACCCTAAACCCTAAACCCTGAACCCTAAACCCTGAACCCTAAACCCTGAACCCTAAACCCTAAACCCTAAACCCTGAACCCTAAACCCTGAACCCTAAATCTTCCAAAAGTCCTAAAGATCCCAAACCACAAAACTCTTAAACAGCCTCCAGACCCCGAACCTCCTTCGAACGCACCAAAAACCGAAACACCCCAAATCTGGGCTCTTGTTAGGCCACCGAACATTGTAATTAATTATAGAATTATTTAAGCCCCACACAGTTATATTAGGGGTTTTGGGGTTTTGCGGACGGGACCTAATTTAAGTTATCATAATAGGGATCTACAGTAAAGCATATGGTTTCTTTATTAGGAGAACTTGACGTATATCCCTTAACAAGAACCCAGCCAGGTGGCATGGCCGTCAAAGCCATGGCCAGTGCTGTCGTGAAAGCTCGGGAGGACGAGGAGGAGTGGGAAGAGACACTTAGAGTCTAATGTAGAAACCCTGGGCCTATAACCCCCAAATAGTCGGATTCATATAAGGAACCCTAATAAACGCCCACGGTTTCTTAATCAGGTTCCTACATTAGGGTCCAGGGTTTCGGATCTTTGGTTGGGGCAGACGGTATGGCCACTTCAGATTTAGAATAGGAGCTGGGAGTACATTTTTGCCATGGCTGTATGATCTTGGTGTGTATTAGTGCTGTACCTAATGGTATAAGGACTATCAGGAGGTGTTGTTCCCCGGAGCCAGTAAGTCCCCAAACCGCTACGCCGCCAAGCCCTCAACCCTAAAGCCCTGAAGACTTTCACCTTAAACTTGAGCCCGGAAGAAGAAACGTCGCAGCTGGAGTCTTTCGTCGCCTCAGATAGCTCTATGGCAGAGCAGGGCGTACCGTACCGTACGTTTTAGGGTTTCGGATTTAATGAAATCAAACAAAGGCGGTCTTCTATCTGAGCAGTTCCAATTTTCATGTTACTTGCGCGATTTGCCCGAAACCCTAAACCCGACACCCTAAAGCTTAAGCCACAAGCCCTGAGCCTTAAGCCCTCAACCCTAAACACTAATCCCTAAACCGTATGCATTGGGCCCCCAGACTCAAACCCCAAACCCTAACTTATGAACAGGCATTCGTGGTAATTTTACTTTGTAAGGTTACCTTCTTACTTGAGATAATTAACATCAAATAGTTGTTCACAACCCTAATCCCTCACCCGACACTTGACTGCCAGGACCTAGACAGCTTCCTGGCCGGTGGCCGCCACACTGCTGTCCAGGCGAGGGGGGGCATTGGAGTTAGGCCTTGGGGTTTAGGATTTATGGCTTGGGGTTTGGTTTTGGGGTTTGGGGCTTTCCGGTTTCGGGTTTAATGTAGGGGTCGGAATTATGAGTAATGGTATTCCCTTTTCGTCCCTGTTTGAACTGTAGTAAACTTTGCCCGCAAAGCCTATTCCAACGATTCAGGCCCCTATCATATCAGGCCCTAGAAACAAGCACACCGAACTCTTCAGCGAGTCCGTATATAAACTCGTTGTTTGTGGCTTAGAACGTGGAAGTTGAGTACCCTATACCCTAAACCCTATACCCTAAGCCCTAACCCTATGCCCTAAACCCGCTTTAAAAAAATCCCCCACCAGCCCAGCGCAGCCCCACCAGCAGCCATACGCCACAGCCACCCCAGCCCCTACCTCGCCCAGGCCAACGGGTCTCCCGACCTGATATTTACATCATGTGCGTGGTGCAAGAAGAAAGATAGGAGGACTTCAGTATCAGATCTGGGCCCAAGGCTTTCATTGACCCATCACCAGAATCTCATGTAAAGCTTGTGTGCCTTCTTCTTATTCTCCACTGTCGCCGAGTCTTTCTCGGACTTCTTGTTGCCATTGTCTTTCTCTCCACTCGTCTTGAAGCTCTCGGTACACACCTTTGGGGCCCTTCTTCGGGCTCTTCTTGGGGCCCGCCCGCCCAAGCAGCCCAGCACCCAATTCCCAAAATCGGGGTTCAGTCAGAAAACCCCAGCCCGCCCAGCCTAGCCCAGTTACCAGAACAGAAAAGCGGTCGGAAAACCCAGCCCAATTCAACCTTTTCCCAGCCCAGCCCAGCCCAGTCCCCGACAGCCCAGCCAGCCCAGCCCAGTTCCCAAAAAAAAACCCAGCCCCAGATCCCAGCCCAGCCCAGCCTCCCGGCTCACCAACAAAACACCAAGTTCAAAAAGGAAACCTGTCAAAACTTGCGGTCAAAACCTTTCGGTCGAAACTTTCGGTCAGAACTTTCGGTCGAAACGTTTTTTGGCACCCAAACCCTTAACAGTTTCTATAAGCCCCTAACCCTAAACCCAGGTCCGGCAGGAGAAGCAGAAGAAGCTGGTCTTCGAGCAGGCCAGGGGGGCAGGGAATTCGCGTTAACGGGAAGCTATAGTAGGCTCCCTTAGCTACTTGCGCCCATGTCTTTCGACATCCGGGGGCCGCTAAACTAAACCCTCATCTCCAAGGGCCTTAATAAGTAGAATAGGGTTTGAGGGTATTTTATACTGTAGTTATAATAAGGAACCCCCAGAACTCTATTCTAATTACCAAGGCCCTACGGTAGTGGGTTGGCTCAAGAGCTGTCCACATTCTGCGGCGGAGGCAAACCTCGAAAAGGCGCAGAAGTCCGCCCGATTGCCCAGCTGCTGGTGGGAGAGACAATATAGGGTCCTTAATAACTACCTATACTATTTTGCGGGTTCCCTATTAGAACTATAGTATAATATAATAATATACCACAAAACCCTATTCTAATTATTAAGGACCCTGTATTATGCGATAAGGCTGTTGCAGTCATTGCTGGCTGCTGTTCTGCTTTTGGTAGAGGCGTTGGGGTCTCTGCGAGTGTGGGCCCTCACTGCTTCGATGGCAGATTTCTGCATAATCCTTCGACGATGTCCCGAGTTCGTGCAAACCCGCAATTTCAGAACACAGAAGCTCCAAATCCCCGAATGATTGAACTCCAAAAGCCCAAACGTGACACTGTTAGCCCCTACCCCGAAGCCCAACAGCAAAGCCCTAAAACCCGTCCCCAAACCCCAAAACCCAATTCCCCAGATTGTTTGAGAACCCGAAGCTGTTAAACCCCCCAGGGACCAAAGGAACCAACGACCCGAAACGCCAAAACCCTAAACCCCGCAAGCCCTATGCTACAAAACCCCAAGCACTCAACCCTTAACCCCAAGCCCCACACCCTTAACCCTCAACCCTAAACCCTCAACCCTAGACCCTCCCTAAACCCTAACGCCCAATCACGCTAATCCCTAAATCTCTCAGCGGCTGAGGCCGATGAGGCGCGGAGGCGCGCCGAGGAGAGGGAAGCTTTAGAGCGATTGCAGGCGGGGCTTCGGGGTTTATGCTTTGGGCTGTGGGGTTCGGGGTTTAGGGTTCAGGGTTTAGGGTTCAGGGTTTAGGGTTTAGGGTTTAGGGTTTGGGGTTCAGGGTTCAGGGTTTAGGGTTTAGGGTTTGGAGTTTTAGGGTTTAGGTTTTCGCGTCAGAGGGCCTTTAGGCTTACTTGCAGGATTCTTCAAAGAGGCCTCCATAAACTGAGTATTGTGATTTGTTCTTGTTCGTGCTTATTGTCATGACAGTATTATGATTATCTGGCAGGGCTTTCGAAGGGCAGTGTGGGGTCTTGAATGGATTTTCGAAGGATTCCCCACAAGTTTCCACATGTTTGGAGTCTGGGGGTTTCGAGACTGGGTTGGTTTGGGGCGTTTAGCGTTTCAGGGTTTCCCGGTGTTGAGATCGTTTTCGGGTTTTGAGTAGGGCTTTGGGGTTGAGGGCGCAGGGTTTAATGAACCACTGAATATAAAGGAAATGACAGCACGGCGACTATTTCGGCATTGTCATTGCTGTGATAGCGGTAGCAGGAGGAAGAGAAGGAGTAGTCGCGTTCTGATTATCGTTAGTTGCACGGGCAGTAGTGGCATTTCTACGATAGTAGCAGCAGTAGCAGTAGCAGTAGCAGTAGCAGTAGGAGTAGTAGTAGTAGTAGTAGCAGTCGTAGTAGTAGTAGTAGTAGAAGTAGTGGTAGTAGTAGCAGTAGTAGTAGTAGCAGTAGTAGTAGTCGTGGTGGTGGTAGTAGTAGTAGCAGCAACAGCAGCAGCAGCAGCAGCTGCAGCACTGGCCGCAGTAGCAGTAGCAGGAGTAGTAGTAGTGGTGGTGGTGGTGGTGCTGGTAGTAGTTGCAGTGGTATTGATGGTGATAGTGACTGTGTTATTGGCAGTGGCACTTGTAGTGGTAATGGTAGTGGTATGCATGAGTGGTACTTAGTGTTAGCTATCGGTAGTGGTAGTTGTTCCCAGTGGTAGAAGGTAAGTTACATTAGAACTGGTGGTGGCAGCTTCGGCAACAGCACCAGCAACATTAGTAGGACCAGTAGCAGGAGCAGGAGCAGGAGAGTGTAGTGGCAGCAACTTCCGCAGCAACAGCAGCAGCAGCAGTCGTCGCAAGGGGTCGTCGTCACAGCCGTAAAAAGCAGCAGCAACCAGACTACCAAGCTGACGGCTACTAGAACATTAAGTCAAGTTCACGATGATGATCGCGGCGGCAGCCAACTATGCAAGGATGCAAGCATCTTTACACACCGGTGACAGGAAGGACCTAGCCCCCAATGAACCCACCCAGAATGAGCCATCTCAAATTATGTTATGCCATGACCAAGGCATATACAGCGCCCCATAAGCGATTCTCCAGGCGCTTATAGGTTTGTTGTTCTCCTAAACCCTAACCACAAAGCCCAAACCCTCAAACCCAAAACCCCAAACCACAAACCCCAAACCCAAAACCCTAAACCACGCATACCCTAAACCCAAAACCCTAAACCGTACTTGTCTGGCTGCCGGAAGGCCGAAGAGAAGCGGAGACAAGATGAAGTCAGAAGAAGGAAGGAGTCGGCTTGGCCTGTTAGTGCTATCTTGTTTCTTCATGGTAGTACTGTTATGGCCACTTCTTCTTGTTCTTGTAACGACTGGCGGTTTATGTGACGGTGCCTTCTTATTCTTCTTGTTCCTGTTCTCGTTCTGCCCTTCTTCTTCTTTCGTCGTCGTTGCAGTTCTTCTTATGATTATCTTGATGGTTATTGATGTTATTATGTTATTAGTGTCATTGTTGCTACTTCTCTTCTTCTTGTTATTTCTTTGTTTCTGTATTGGGAGGGGTTCGTCGCAGCACGTTGGGCGTACAGGCTACTGCCGCCTGATTGCCTTGAGACTTGTACCTCTGTGAAGTGACCCTAAACCCTGAACCCTGAAGCCTTAATCCCTAAACCCCCAAACCTTAAACCCTTAAACCCTTAAGCGCTTAAACCCAAATTCCCTGTGCTTCCGCAGCCGAGACATCCTCTGGCTCAAGGGGAATCATCTCCCACCTGCGCATACTAATCGTTCTACTACCCCTCTTACCGCCCAGCCGAGACCTGACCACAAGTAGTGTTGGGATGTAGGGTAGAGGGTTTCAGGATTGAGGGTTGGAGGATAGGGTGTTGGGGTTTAGGGTTTCAGAGTGCATGGTCGGTGTCTTGTTCGCAAGGGTTCTCTGAAAGGTTCTTTTAGGGAGCATACGGGGCTTTCATAGGTCTTTATGATAGGGGTCTAAATGCTTAGAATAGAGTCTCGGGTATCGGGTAGTAGATGTGTGCAGGGGCGATAGATGTGTGCAGGGGCGATAAGGGCATGCTACTGTGTTGATAAGTCTTCCGATCCCTAGATTCGTGTGAGATGTTGGAACTCATTTTAATTGTAGCTGGGAGGTTTGTTGCGAGAGAAAGAGTTTGGTCAACGACGAGGGCTTCCAGAACAATAGCAATAATGATGGTAACAATAGCCATAGCAACAGTATCAGGAACTAAATTTTTCCCTAAGCCCTAAACCTAAACCCTAAACCAGACTATAATACTACTAGCAGGAATAATGTTCAGAGATCATGTGCTGAGGACTTTCCCTATGGCCACATCCATCCCCGAGTTCAAGGATACTTTCTTTGAAGGCCGCTCGCTTCCATGTCTTTTTTCAAGAAGCCCCCTATCAAGGCTTCGGGGGGCCTCTGGGTTTAGGGGTTAGGGTTTAGGGCTTAGGGTTTAGGGTCTAGGGTTTAGGGGTTTAGAGGTTTAGGGGTTTAGGGTTTAGGGTGAATCAATATAAGACCCTACTATTCAGCCTATAGGGCCCTAAATTAAGCCACTCTAGGACTTCAATCATGTTCACTATAAGGCCTGTATTCAATCACTACAAGACCTCAGTTCTATAATCCATCACTATACAAGGCCTTCTTAGCATCCTTATGAGACCCTACAAGAAAACTGAAGCTCCAAAATCCCAAACCCTGAAGGCGTCGAGCCTTTGGTACCTCGCAACCCGAAGCTGCGATCCTATCCCAAAACTTTGTGGGATTAGAGTTTAGGGGTTTAGGGTTTAGAGTTTGGGGGTTTGCGGTATGGGATTGCAGCGGTACGGGAGAAGAGAGTTGGTTGGTTTGCCTGCGAGGCGCGCCCGCGGGGGCCGGCATAATTAGAATAGGGTGTTGGCTCTAGCGGGCTCGATTCAAGCTGGAAGGCAGTAAGGGCTTTTTTTAGGGGAAAAGAAGATGATGCTGAACCCCACACCCCAACCCAGACCCTTTCTTCTCCTTTGCAAAGGCCTAAAGTCCCAAGCCCAAATCCCGCCAGCTCCTGTCGGGGTGCCGAAGGCGAGCCGGGGCTTGTCGCGGTCTTCGACTACGACTATGAGGCCTTCGGGGATGTACTATGTGGAAGAAGTGCTGTTTGCTTATGTTCGGAAGGCAGAGAGTAGATACGGCTGGAAGAAGCAGACATGATGCTGCGAACATGTGTAACCCCACCCCCAGCAGTAGCAATTGCAGCTGTGGCCATCGCCGTCGCCGTCGCCATCGCATCGTCGTTATCGTTCTCGTCGTCGCCACGGTCCTTGTCCTCGTATACAGTCGGAGAAGAAGTGGTGGCAATGGAATGAGATCAGGAGGACGAGCAAGGATGATATTTTTCGCAGCAGCACGTTTGTAAAAAATTAGAAGAAGAACAGTAATGTTCAGAAGAAGAGCAAGAGCAAGGGCAACAGCCACGAAGTAGGGTGCATAAAAGGCAAAAATCTAAGCGAACAACTTCAACGTTGGCCATGATGTTGATAATGGTACTATGCTGGTGATGCCTGGTGATGATAATGGTGGCAGTGGTGATGACGCCAATGCGTATTTAAATCTGTCAATCCTCCTCCTTCTCCTGCTGGTCCTGCCGCTGCTGCTGCGACGTCGCGTCAACAACAACGATCTTCCGCCGCCGCCACCACCGAACCGCCACGACACTGCCACCATCACCACCATCACCACCATCACCACCATCACCACCATCACCACCATCACCACCATCACCACCATCACCACCATCACCACCATC
>BGNK01003622.1:30387-64536 GCA_003297005.1 Symbiodinium sp. clade A Y106
CCATCACCACCATCACCACCATGGCCACTAGCGCCACCATCGCCACCATCACCACCATCACCACCATCACCACCGTCACCACCGTCACCACCGTCACCACCATCACCACCACCACCACCATCACCACGATTACCACAATCACCACCAGACGCTGCCACAGCACCAGCAGCACCAAGCACTGCCAACAGCAACACACGCCATCATCTGCAGTTGATCATCGAGTTCAACCAGAAGTTGCGCTGGGCACAGTCCCTTGGCAGCAGATTCTGGCCCACTGGCGTTTGCGGGTTTTCACCGAAACCCCTGAACCCTCAAATCGCAAGCAATCAACTTGCCAAGTCTCCAAACTTTATTTCCTCGAAGACGCTGAGACCCTTAACCCGCCACCCTCAACCGAACACCTTGAACCCGCAACTCTTATATAAGTTTCGGACCAAATGAACCCAGAAGCCTCAACCTAGAGCATGCATTCTCAACTTCTTTTGTTGGGTTGCTCATGGCCTGACAAGAACCAATACCGCAACGGTGGCTCTACGAGGTTCATTTTCTTCCCACCGGCGTGGGCGTCGACTATATGGCCGCTGCTTGAGAGTTTTGGGTTTAGGGTTGAGAGTAGCGGTAGGACAAGAAAGGCCGGCCGGAAGGACTGTAATACGATTGTTGCGAAAGTTTACCCTTATAATTTATATAGCGAACAACATTACTAGCAGTAGTAACGATAATCACAAATGGATTATAACTTATGATCCTTTTGTGATTATCGTTACTACTGCTAGTAATGTTGTTCGCTATATATATATATACATACATACACACACACATATGTATATATATATATACACATTATACATATATAGATATAGAAGCCTGAGTACTTAAGATTTAGGGTTTCGGGTTTCAGGGCTTGGAGTTGAGGGACTTGGAAGTTCGCGGCAACTTCGAAGCGTGAAGCAATTACCAATACTGTGCCTTGGGGTTCCTACTATGACTATTGGGTTTAGGGTTTAGGGTTTCTACTATTGTGTAATCCACTCCAAAACCCTATTCTACTTCTACAGTAAATGCATCTGTGGGGTCGTTTCAGTGTGTGCCAGCCTTGCCTGTGGCTACGAGAGTTCCCTTCGCTGTGCTTGCGCTGCAGTTGCTATCCATGCTTCCTGAACCAGAACATCGAATGGGACACACGGTCCCGACACCTGGCCCTCACCATTGACGGCATCAAGTTCGTGCAACCTGCACAGCACTTGGGAACTGGGGGCGGCTTCGCGGTCAGCTAACGTAGGGGCCTTAATAATTAGAATAAGGTCTTGGGCTCCTTTATAGCACACGTCCTGATAACCCTAAGGAATAATAGTGGCAAATATTTAGTCTTCTATATTAGCCTGCTAGTGTCTGTTGGTTGTCTTGCCTAGGCTCATGCGTCGATCTTAACCGTCTCCTTGCGGTGAACTGCAAACTCTCGACATGCCGAGTGAAGCAATCAGGTTGAGCAGCAGTGATCCTAAACCCTCAACCCTAAACCCTATGGCTTACGATCAGAAATTGTCGATTCCGCTGAAGCTCAAACCCCAAGCCATCGCAAACCCTGAACCCTTGAAAATAAGCGCCGAGACCCTAAAGCCTAAATCCCTGAAGCAAACTCAAACCATATAGCAGTAGGAACACCAAGACTTTGTTCTTTTTATGCATAGACCTCTCATAGATCCCTTCTAGATGTCTTCAACCCAAACCCTAAAGCCTAAGCCCGACCTTCTAAGACCCCAGGCAAAGCAAGCGGCCAAGCCTCTGTGGCCTCTCTTGCACTGACCGGGGCGCCTTGCCTTGGGCTTCAAGGGCTCCTACAAGGGTTCCTTTAAGGGGATCTGTCAGGGTGACGAGGGTTACTTGAAGGGTAAGTATAGGGTTACTGCAAAGGATTCCTGCAAGGCTTTTTTCACAAGGGTTACTCTACGGGTTCAGGGCTTAGGGGAGTTCGCGCAAGGTTTTTTGGGTTTTTATAGTTTCTGGAGGTTGGATGGAGTGTAATAAGGGTTTATACGGGTTTAAATTGGAGTGGCTATAGGGGTGACCATCAGGGTTTGCTATGAAGGGTGCTATAACGGGTTCTATACGGGCACTACAAAGGCTTGTTCAACGGTTCTATAGGGAATATGAAATTACGGTTCATGTTCGGAATTTGGTGAGCATACATGGGGCTCGACTAGGACTACGACTACGACGACGGCTACTACTACTGTTGCTGCTACTGCTGCTGCTGCTGCTACTGCTGCTACTGCTCTTACTTAGAGAACGCTGGTGGAAATAATATTCCCAGTGTTCTCATGACGGCAAGCATTGGGGCCAGTAATTTTCTTTTCCTAAGGTTGGCTCTGGTCTGGGGTCCTTGGTAAGGTTGGCCCAGGCCCCTTGGTCCCCCGGTCCTCTGGTCCTCTAGTGCTCTGGTCCCCCTGGTGCTCTGGTCCCCTGGTCTTCTGGTCCCCTGGTGCTCTGGTCTCTAGTCCCCTGGTCCTGTGGGTCCCCAAACCCCCTTCCGGTCTCTTTTTCAGCGGCGCGCGGGCCACAAGCTGCGGCGCGTGACAACTTGGGGGCGGGTTTAGCAATGTGCAGAAGCGGAATTGGCGAATCACTGGGCGGGTTTAAGATACATGATGAGCCGGAATCGCCACAAGAGAGGGTGTGTTTAAGATATGTGATGAACCCGGATTACCAAATGAGGGGGCGTGTTTAGGATATATGATTTCTCGCATAATCTGGTAAATCGGGGGTGTTTAAGATATATGATGAACAGGAATCGCCACATGAGGGAACATGTCAAGTGTTTAAGATGTATGATGAACTGGTCTCGTTTAAGGGGGAGCGCGTTTAAGATAAATGACGAACCGCAATCGCCAAATGAGGGGGCATGTTTACGATTATATGATGAACCGGAATCACCGCATGAAGGAAAGTGTTTACGATATATGATGAACCGGAATCCCCACATGAAGGGGTGTTTAAGATATATGATGAGCGAATCGCCAAAGGAGGGGGCGTGTTTAAGGGTATATGATGAACCAGAATTTGCAGATGAGGGAGCCATGTTTAAGACATATGTTCAACAACACCAACACCAGCACCAGCAACAGCAACAACAACAACGACAACGACAACCAAAACGACAACGACAACAACAACAACAGCAGTACACATGTGTGTGATTTGTGCGGAATGCAAAGTCACGTCTGCCCTTTCTCGTTTCCAAGTTTTCGCACGAACCATGCTGGTTCACGCATGGGAAGACCTCCCCCGGCATGCATCAACAAACCAACGACAATCCTTCGCAAATAATATGCTCCCAGTCCGTGTCTTGCGCTGCTTTGCCAGCCGCCCGCCCATCTAGCTTAAGCCGCGCAAGTTCTGTGATTCGTAGTTACACACTGCCAGCAAAACAAAAGGAACGTATACGGGTCCTTACGGAACCCATGATGCAGACGCTGTGGTCGCAGCCAAGCCCCCCGCTGTCTTGTTTAGCCGCGCCGCGGGCTGCGGGGAAAAGTTGGGGGGCGGGTTTAGCAAATGTGCAGAATCGGACTTGGCAAATGAGGGAGCGTGTTCTAGATATATGCTGAGGGGTCGTGTTAATGAACCGGAATCGCCACATGAGGGGGCGTGTTTAAGATATATGATGAACCGGAATCGCCACATGAGTGGGCGTGTTTAGAAACATGATGAACCGGAAACGCCTCTGCAAACTGTAATTCCCCAATAGACTGACGCAGCCAACAGCCCGCAAATTGGAACTCCCCGATAGCTTGACGCAAAGCAAGACCCTGCAAATCGGAGCCTCGAATTTGCAATCCCCCAATAGCTTGCGGCAAAACGCCACCCTGCGAATTGCAATTCCCCAATAGCTTGCGGCAACGTGCCACCCTGCTAATTGCAATTCCCCAATAGCTTGCGGCAAAATGCCACCCTGCTAATTGCAATTCCCCAACAGCTTGCGGCGAAATGCGACTAACTCCCCAACAGCTAAAACGCCACCCTGCTAATTGCAATTCCCAAATAGTTTGCGGCAAAATGCCACCCTGCTAATTGCAATTCCCCAATAGCTTGCGGCAAAACGCCACCCTGCTACCTGCAATTCTCCAATATCTTGATGCAAAGCAGCAACAAATGATGCAGTTTACAGTATTAGTAACCAAAAAGAAGAGCCAACGTTAGCAAATGAGACCGGGGACCGCCAGCGTTAGGAAAAAAACTACTCCGCCCAAGTATTGTTGCTCCTCTGTTTATTCCCGGTAGTGCTCTTGCAATAACTATTGCGCGCGTCATGTTTGTGATGTTTTGTTGCATGGGCTGTTGTTTTTGCAACTTGTCTGATTGTCTTTGGTGGCATCATCAGCGCCTTTGTTGCCGTTGCTGTTGTTACAGCTCAGGTAAGGAGAGCAAGACAGCAACATGGCCGCAAGAAGTGCTTGATGTCGTCTCACTCGCATCAGATGATGTGTTCGATACTTCCTACCTCAGCGACATGCCCTTCCCACTGTCGTGACCGTGGCCACCTAAGATTCCGTACGACAAGATCACAGACTGTGATGTCCAGGAGCCAATTGCCGGAAGCACCGGATTGCCGTATTCTGGTGTTTGACCAGTCCTGCTTTTCAAACGGCACTGAAGATTGGCTTTTGTAGACAGCTTGGTGCTGCATGGTGTGCCAGTACCTCGTTGCATCCCTTCAGGGCCAGCAACCACGCCCAAAGTGCGCAGGAGCCAGCTGGTACCGCCTGCTGCTGCTTCATTCAAAACGTCCTGTACCAGGTCTGTCCATGTTTGATTGCAGACATGGCAAATGTGTCCAGCGATCTGAAAAGAGCAATAGTATCCTTCTCCTAAAGACCCGTAGGGAAGTTTCCCCTTCTGTGTAGCTCCGGGATGCTGGCATCAGGTCAGTGTGGACACCGCTTCCAGCGGGATGAGACTGCCTAGCCTGTTGGGGTTTGGGGGTTAGGTAGTGAAGAATTTGCTTCGGGTTGAGGTTTGTTTGGTGTAGAGATATGGATGGATTTTATGGAGGCTGCGAGGACTTGGGGGCTTCGTCTCGCGTTGTTTTTTGGTGTTTCCAGCGCTCTATAGCGTCACGTCAGGGTTTCGTAAGCAAGTTAGGTGCATCTGTTTAGCCCGGGCCCCCGAAACCGTAAACCCTGAAGCGCTTGACGTGCAGGTCCCGACGTGTACAGTTCAGGGTTTTGGTTGGGTCCCTGGTTCAATTCAAGGCCGACTGTTTGTGTACACGGTTTAATGTAGGAACCTGATTAAGAAACCCTGGGCCTATAACCCCAACTTAGGGTTTAGGGCTTAGGGTAAAATGCGGATACTACTAGCTGACATTCGATGTTTGGGCGTTTATAAGTAGGATACTACGGTTTCTCTGTCTGGCGAAATCATAAGAAAGGAGGATACTACGGACTGTTTAAGAGTCGATGGATAATGAAACTGTGTTTTCAGAGGATGCTCTCTCGGAGAAGCCTCTTGTTGTAGTTGGTCGTCGTTGTTGGTAATGTAGGAACCTGATGAAGAAACCTTGGGCCTTTCTTAGGGTTCCTTATATGAATCCTACTAAACCCTAACCCTTGAACCCTAAAGGCCCTAAACCCATCTGCCCCTGCCAGGCAAAGAAGGGAAGGTGCAGCACGAGCTCGAGATCTGGGGTCTCAAGAACCCACACGAGTCGGACCCCCCAAACAGCTAGGGTTTATTGTTTAGGGTTTAGGGGTTTAGGGTTTAGGGTTTTGGACACCAGAAGAGCTCTGTTGATCTTGCTGGAGGCTTTAGGGATGTTAGGGTTTGAGGGGCTTTTAGGTGTTTGTAGGCTGAGCGGTTCAAGGGTTTAGGGTCTTGGGGTTTAGGGGAGAGTTGGGCCGCATGGGCGCGGGAGGTGCGTTTTGACCCAGGAGGCCTTGGCAAAGGCATGGGTTTAGTGCAGGGTTTAGTTGGGTTTAGGGTTTAGGGTTCATTTGGGTTTAGGGTTTATTTGGGTCTAGGGTTTAGGGTTTATTTGGGTCAAGGGTTTAGGGTTTAGAGTCTGAAGGGGAGAAACCCTCTTCAAAACCTCGGCAGAGGCACATCATGTCAAGAGTGCCGAGTAAAGATGCCATTCCACATGAGAAACCGTCATGGTGAGTCCAATGTCCTATGAACGCCAGCAAGACTAGGTGGTGATGGCAGTGATGAGACCGAAATCCAAGCGGCAGCAGCCACAGCCAACAACTCGAGCACATCATTGAGAATGATCCGTGTAGTTGTAGAAGAAGTAGAAGTAGTAGCAGTAGTAGTGGTAGTCGTAGTCGTCATCGTCGTCGTCGTTGTATAGTAGTAGCAGTGGTGATAAGTAGTCTTCGTCGTTGTTGTCGTTGTGGTTGTTGCCGGTGTGGTGGTGGTGGTGGTGGTGGTGGTATATGGTGTAGTGGTGGTGGCAGTGGGGAATGACAGATGTTGCCACGCGAGATTGTAGTCGTCAGCACCATCTCGTCTTTCTCGTCCTCGCCTTCAACCTCTCCCCCATCAGCATAAAAGACCGTACCACCACTGTAACCAACGAGGAAGGAACGACGATCATGAGCATCAACGTCAGAAGCGCCACAGCATCCTCGCCTTTCACAGAGCCTTTCGAGCTAAGGGGCACGGTTCTGGTTGGTGTCGGGATGTGTTCAGAGTGAGGTTCAAGCAGGCGGTCTGGAGCATGAAGCGCCGGGAGCTTACAGCATTCGACGAAGCGTGTCATTCAAGCATAAACAGATTGCGAGGAAATATAAGCAGACAAATACCTACATATATATATATATATATACATACTCATATATATATACATATATATATAATATAACATAATATAATATATTATATTATATTGTATTATATTATATTATATTACATTATATAGAGAGAGTGTGACACAGCACTCATCCCTAAAGAACTGGAGTCCAAGCCCCATACTACAGGGGTCGGAGTATGTACCGCTTCTATTCCTTAAGCATTCCTCATTGCAAATATATGCGGAAAGGGCCGCAAACTCTGTTCTAATTACGAAGGCTCCTATGCTATATCCTGAGAGCACTTCATAGCAGCCCTTATGCAACCCTTGAAGGAACCTTGCTTTGATTCAGGCCCGTATATTCAGCCCCGAAGGCCCGTGCAGACTGTTGAAGGGAATGAGTCGGTAGAATCAGATGTCCTTCCGATGCAGCAAAGCGTTTTTTCTTCTCCGGGGTTTTCAGGATCAGGATTTGGGATTTAAAATTAGAGTATAGGGTCTATGCAAACAATCCGGAATTCTGTCGCCGCGACCCTTTAAAAGTATTCTCCTCCAGCCGAAACTCCACTCTTAGGCCCTCTTCTATCTGAACTTCCTAAGCTCCGAAACAGCCAAGGCCTGGTACTCTAAAACCCGAAGCCTCAAACATTAAACCCTAAACCCTAAGCCCCTAAACCCTTAAACCCTAAGCCCTCAACCCTAAACCCTAAACCCCTAAGCCCCTATGAACCCCTAAACCCTGAACCCTAAACCCTAAACCCTAAAACCCTAAGCCCTCAACCCTAAACCCTAAACCCCTCTATGAGGTGGTGAGCTTCCGACCGGTGCGCTGATGACGGGGGTGCTCCCGCAGCGCGCACCCGAGCCGCAGAAGATGACCTCTTCCACGATGTCTGGGGGCCCGGCTGCTTTTGGGTCTTCGGGGTTTAGGTGTCTAGGGTTCAGGGTTTGGGGGTTCAGGGGTTTATAGGAGTTTAGGGCTAGGGTTTAGGGGTTTAGGGGTTTAGGGGTTTAGGGGTTGAGGGGTTGAGGGTTGCGGGTGGGGTCTTGGGGTTTAGGGTCTAGGTGTTGAGGAATTAAGGGGTGCGGGGATTCGAGCTTTATACGCTTTTCTTCGTGCTCTTCCTCATATGGGGGTTTCCGAAAGTTAGGGGTAGCTTATTTGGGGTCCTTATAGTAAGGATCCTACTATTTAGGGTACTTTTTCAAATATTAGGGTCCACTATTTTCGGAAACTCCCATATCCTTGCACAGTTTGCTTCTTGGCATGGCTCGTGGCAGAGTCCCGATTCCTTGTGCTGCTGTCCAAGCCCCTTGCATGCCACACCCCTAAAAACCCTAAACTCTAAACCCTTAAACCTTCAACCCGCCTAAAGCCAAAATCCTATAGCCCTAAACTCTAAACCCCAGAACCCTAAACCTCAAACCCTACAACTCTCAAGCTTAAACCCTAACGCCCTGGACTGTAAAACTCCGAACTCTACACATCGACAGCCCTATAAACCTTAAGGCCCAGAGCCCCAGACCCCCAAAAAACCCTAAACCTAAACCCCACAAGCTCTAGACCCTGAAACCCTGAAACCTAAACCCCAGAATCCTGAGCCTTTTCAGCCCCAAGCCCTAAATGCTTATAGAAACCCCTAAACCCCCAAACCCTAAACCCTAAACCCTAAACCCTAAACCCCCAAACCCTAAACCCCTACACCCCTAAACCCCTAAACCCGTAACCCCTAAGCCCCTAAAGCCTCATAGGCCCGACATGACTACTCCTCTCCTGACTGACATCCGGGAGGCGCCATAAGGGTGGTGTGAGGGAGGTTGCGTGCGGGGCCTTAATAAGTATTACTGTTTCTAGTATTGTTATTTAATAACAAAAGTAGAAACAGCAATACTTATAACAACATTAATGGGTTCTGTTAGGGCTTTTTGATTCAGCTCTTAGTATTTAGCATAGATGCTTTAAACTGATGAGAGTAGGGTTCTGTGAAGGATTCTTAACGGGTCACTATAATACCAGTTCCATAATTTAGGTTCCGTAATACTTCGATGAGTTATGCTATAGTCATGACAAGGAACCCTAACTAAAAGGGGTATATTTATACTAAGTTGCAGGCTTTGAGGGCTTCGGTTCTAGGGCTTAGGGTCTTCGGGTTTGGTATTTTAGGGTCCATGGTTTGGTCTGTTTGGGTTCGGGCCTTCTGTGGTAGGCCCTACTTTGCTTTGGGTTTCAGTGTGCAAGATTGTGTTTGGGTTTTGCGTGTCTTCGGTTCGGGGTTTAAGCTTGGGTTTGGGTTTGAGCTCGGGAGGGGGTGAGGTTTCATTGTGTGCCCCTGATCTCGGAGAGTGTTTCATTTTGAGGATACCACGGCTGTGTTAGCAGAGTTGGATGTGTTGCACATGCAACGTTAGTATAAGTCGCTGGATGCTTGTCGGTCCGCTGTCCTACTGTCGGGCATGCATGCAGAGTACATCTGAATATAAGACAAGCATGTAGCATACTGTCGTGCGAGTATGTAAAACCTATTACATGTTTTCAAGCTTCCGCGTCGAATGGCGACGGCTGAATAAAGACTCAACCTTTAACGATTGCAGTCGGGACCGGTTAAGGCACCTAGGACACGGCTACAGAACCCTTTTCAACTCCTTTGCACATTGATCCCCCGTAAAGCCCACCATGCCTTATAGGGCCATTCTTGAATGGTTGATCCCCTGTAAAGCCCACCATACCTTGCAGAGCCCGGTTGAGCCGCTCATCAAGTACATCAAAACCAAAAACCATGATGAACCACTATAATCACTATGAGCCCGTATAGCCCTATAAGCCTCTATGAACCCCCTATGAAAGCCTTTGTAAATCGCTGAAAGAGCCTCTTCTGTATACAGCTCACGCAAACGTTAAACTCTGAACACCAAACCCAAAACCCGAGCTTTCAACAAAAACCCTAGACCCTAAAGCCTAAACCCTAAAAAAAGCCGTAGACCCTAAGCCGTAGACGGCACAGGAGCTGCGGAAGCTCAACACGCTCATGGCGTCGAAGCACCCTTTGGGCCCTAAAGAGGATTTGGGGTTTAGCCTCGGGGTTCTGTAAGGGGGGGGCTTTAGGGCGTTGAGGGGTTTAGCATCAGGGTTTTGTAAGGGCTTAGAACAATTTGTTTGGAATGGGGCTAAGGGTATAGGGTTTGGAGGCAAAGCCTTTAGGGTTTAGGGGTTTAGAGCTTTAAAGGTTTGGGGTTGCCGGGTTTCGGCTGGGGTGTCCGGAGTCTGGGCGAAGTGTAGAATTTTCCGAGCTGCCGAAGTGTCAAGCCGGGAAGTTTGACAACGAACTTAGGGTTTAGGGTTTAGGGAGAGCGATTGAGTCCACGATGTTGGTTGAGACCCTAAAAACGTCAACAAGCCTCTCGAGCCAACATCAGAGAAGAAGGGTGTCAAGCTGATCCTAAGACTATGACGGGCGGAATGATGCCCGGCAGTATTCCTTAGGGTTCATTATCGTATAGTGTAGACCAAAACTCTAGTCTAATGATTCAAACCCTAAACCCTAAACTCTTACATTGGACCTCTTGATCTGGGTTTTCGATCAGGTACGGCACGTCTGTCTGAGCGCGGGCTTTGGGCTTGCTCCCAGAGCTGGACCCCAGCCTCGCGTCCCCTTTCCAAAAAAAAAGAAAAATGTCAAAACCACGCCGTTCCCACTCCAACCAGAGGGCTCAGGGAGCATGCTGGTAGTGAAGACTGTCAGCATCGCAGCGGCAGTGGACCGAACAAAAAGCTGCCTAGCGGCCTCTTGCGCCAAGCGTTTGGGAATTGTCCAGTGCTGGAGGGGCCAGTTGCGCTCCAAAATGCGCATCACAGGGTATATAATGTTAAAAGTACAACAATAAGTAATAAGGAGGTTTGGGGAATAGTAATGATAAGAATTGAGAGAAGCACTTTCTATATACAGCTAACCGTCGCAGCAGTACCAGGGGTGGCAGGAGCGGCCAGGTTGAGAGTAGCCTTTCCTCCTCGTCTACTTCTGCCAGACTCTCTCGTTTATGTTATATATACACACATACATACATATATATATAATATAAGATGTTGTATATATATATATATAAAAGATTGTTGATGTTGCTACTTCTCCTCCTTCTGCCCAAAGGGGAGATCAGAAGACCTTGAGTGTGAGGCGGCTGCAAGCGCCAGCATATTCCCTGCAAGAGGGTTTAGGGTTTAGAGCGTTGTGACAGGGTTTAGACTGGGTCTAGGGTTCACGGTTTAGGGTTTAGGGTTTGATGGCAGAAGGTGATCGCCGCGATGATCATGATGGGTTTCAATATTCCAACTAGCACTGGGATTGTGGCTCTTGCTCTCACAAAGTGATGTTTTTTGGAAGCTGCTAGCGTGCGAAGCTGTGGAGCATGCCAGGGAGGAGAAGCGAAAGGAGGAAGAGAAGCAGGAGGCTCCCCGCCAGTGGGGACTCTGAGGTTGAGCTTTGCGAGTCTTGGGTTTAGGGTTTAGGGTTTAGGGTTTAGGGGTCACTTTGAGCCGCAGTGGATGCGATGCTCGCCTGCCAGAGTTATCTCATTTCCGCGCAGGAGAAAAGGAGAAGAAAGGAGGAAAAGAGGAAGAAGCGAGAGGACATGTGATGGGAAACTGCCAACGGTGAACTTAGAGCCCGGGTCCCCATCAGTATGGTGACCCATCTGGCTACCGTTGCAAGTTGGAACAGCAACAGATCATGGTATGTTGCAAGTTGCAAGTTCTAGTACTTAGAGCATCGATATCAGCATTTTCTTGTCTCGGGAGTATGAGGGACCTGGAACCTCACTGGTCTAGCTTGACTGGATACGAAGTAAAATGAACTTTGACTTGACAGAAAGCTCTCGGACACATCGGACTCTCTTTCCTATCTTTCCTATCCCTACCTTCCTTTCCTCTTCGGATCTCGTGTGGACGCGCGACAGGCCCGAATCCAAAGGCTCTGCTCTGTAGCTTGAAGCCAATAGTCTTGCTCGTCGGAGCCCTGGAGGACGAAGACGACGCCAGTGGCTCAGAGATTTCGCGTAGTGGTCGCCAAATCACGGTAGACCAAGTCGTGCTGGTCACTGATAGCTGGTTGATGCGTGTAATTTCGCAGAGAGGTCAACGACAAATGGCACTCTAGCGCTGGATGTGTCGGCTGCTCGACTATAGGTCTACTTTTCTAACATACTATACTATACTCTACTATACTATACCCTACTTTACTTTATACTATACTATGCTATACTATACTATACCTAGGATACTGCTGGTCGGAGAACTGAAAGCTTCTGCTAGGCCGCAGCGAGCGCAGAGGCTGACAGGCCCGTGAAGCGATCCAGCAGCCGAAAAAACGGGTATAGTATACGATATGCATAGTACGGAGCGCTAATGGGGTGTATTCTACTATCATTACAGTACAACTGACATGAGTAATGTTGACTTCCTATTAATACCCCCCCCCTTGATTGATTGCTGGCCCCGGTGGGGGGGATTGACTATTGAGGGGGGGTCGGTCGTAGTAGCTGCAGTTTCTCTGTCTCTCTGGAGACTTACAGACATACAACACAGGACAAGGCAGTTTTTTCTTGATAGCCGGCGGAGGGTTTCGTAATTGAGGGGGGGTTTATAATTGGGTGGGGTTTTGTAATTGAGGGGGGGTTTATAAAAATGAAGTCAACATTATCCGTCCAAGTCTATGGCTTTGCCGAAGGGTTCAGAGTAGCCTTGGCATGGCTTGATGCAGTAGCAGCAGCAATGGGAATGGTGGCACAGCTCGAGTATCTTAAAGAATAGACCAGGTCAAGAAGGTCTGCAGACGACGTCCTCGGTCCCAAGGGGAGTCCGACCTAGGATCAGAATTCTTCTGTGCAGGAAAGAGAAGCATTCTTCTGGCCACTTCAAGGCAGTCCGGCTCCCGGTGAGAGCTTCCGCAAGAGCCGCTTTTGGGGTTTGGGGTGTAGGGCTTTAGGGGTTTAGGGGTTCAGGATTTAGGGGTTTAGGGTTTAGGGTTTCTTGATTTAGGGTATCCCAAGGTCATGAAGGAGAATGAGTCGAAGCGGCAGCACTGGGGGGAGAGTGTCAAGGGCCGGGTGTCCAGCGACTACAAGGCCCATGTGTGCGGCTTCGCATCAGGGCAAGCAGTCAGTCCCCATCTGCTCATGTCCACTAGATGGGTATAACGTAACATCATATCGTACTGTGTTACTTCATTTGATCATACCTTATCTTATCTTATCTTATCTTATCTTATCTTATCTTTGCAATATAGTTGCATATATACATATTTTATCAATTCTTCGCAAGATCTTGAGCCGAAGCGAAGACGGAGCCCAGTGAGCTCTCCGAGACATCCTCAGCATTCAAGTTCGGGCTCGTGTAACCGGGGCTCCAAGAAACCTTAATTTAAAGGGCTCCTTAAAGGGATCTTTAAAGGGATCTCTAAGGGAATTAAGGAATATACCTTAAATTATAGTAAGATCCCCAATATGATTTCAGGTATATTCTTTAATTAAGGGATATTGGAGTCTCTGGGGAGCCAGGGGCTCACGGACGCTGAGCTCGAGCGACGCTTTGGTGCCACCCAATCAAGCTCGCAGGCCAGCGAGGCTTTTTCGGATGCTGAGCTGTTCGTTTCAGCTGTATGCGTAGTTTTAATTGTGCCATCACTGAAGCTAGACCCAGCAACGCCGTAGAATCAGACTGGTAATGGTTGATGTTGCTGTGCCTTCCAAACTTGTTCTGAACAGCAGCACGGCAGTAGCCGCAACCAGCACTGCTCCTGACAAAGACGCCGCCGGCCACGACAGCAACTACAAGTATTATTACTAGTACTACAGTGCGAGTGCTGGCTGCTGCTACCACGGCTTTACCGCTCTGCAGATTCTGCTGCTGCTGCTGCTGCCTGCTACTACTATACTGCTACTGCCACCCCGAATGCTATTGCTACGACGACGGCTACTTCGGCTACTGCTGCTGCCAGTGCTCGTCAGTGTTTACCATGTCTCAAAGACTGCTCCGAACTGTCACCTTGGCCCCCTGCCACTGACAATACCCAGCCACCAACAAGAATTTTGAGGTCACTGAATGTGTGGGTAGGTCGGAACAAAAAGCTCATGGGATGCGAGCATGTCCCAGGCCTAAACTTTGATCCTCAGCCCTAAACTTGAAAGCCCAAACCTTACACCGTACACCTTCGTGCATGGCAGCAGGAGAAGCTGATGACTGAGCAGGAGGTGTTGGCTATGTGCCGAAGCTGCGGTCATCACCTCCTCCATGGAAAAGGGGGCGGGTTGGGAATGCTTGTTGTGTTCATATCGTAATTCTCTTAACTTTTCATTGGCATTGCCGGGGCTGATTTTGCCGACATGTGTCACCATTGCCATTGCTTTTTTTGTGTAGGAGCAGGAGTAGGAGTAGGAGTGCGAGCAGTGGCCGCAGCAGCAGCAGCAGCAGCAGCAGTGGCAGCACGATGATGACCATGACGACTATGACTGTGACATGTGCATTATCCAATCCTGAACTTCTCTCTCCAACTCTACCTCGGTGGTTTAGCTCAGCAACACGTGCATTGTGGAATCATGGACCGAGGCTCCGCAAAGGGAAGGACAAGAAGACAAAGTGAAGGTAGCAGGTGCCCCCAGAAGCCATGCGCT
Source organism: Symbiodinium sp. clade A Y106 (assembly GCA_003297005.1). NCBI lineage: Eukaryota > Dinophyceae > Suessiales > Symbiodiniaceae > Symbiodinium > Symbiodinium sp. clade A. The sequence continues at coordinate 44,837 of BGNK01003622.1, forward strand.
GCTCCATGTGCCCCAGACATGCTGAGACAGTATTGGTTTGAGTTCACGGCCCCTATCATGCGGGGTCAGCCTCTTAGCCTCCCAGAAGCTCCGTGGAATTGCAAAGTTCCTGGGGACAGGGCCCAAAGTTCGGATCCTTGACAACTGGACCAAAAAAGCCCCGTGAATTCCTAAACCCTCAGCGCACGGAACGTCGTTAAATGTGCCCGCCCGGACTTCACCGTGCGAGGCCCTGCGACTGTGATGCGCCGTGCCTGCGCTGTGCCTCCGAAGTGAGATGAGCTGCGGTCGGGTTTAGGGTTCAGGGTCTTGGGGCTTATGGGACCTTAATTTGGGGTCCTTATAATAAGGATCCTATTATTCAGGGTACTATATTAGGGTGCCCTATTCTGAAAGGGGCTTTGGAGTACCAGGGAGGGTCCGCGGCCTGGAGCGAAGTGGAGATTCTCTCAGGTATAGGGAAGTGGTCGGTGCATACCCGATGTGCAATGACTTTTTCGGTTTGCTTAGATGCCGTTGCCGTGGGCCTGTAGCTGTTCGTCTGTGTGTAAGGACAACGGGACTCGCTGTGTTGGTACAGGGCAAGCAACGCGAAACCCTAAACCCTAACACCCGAGATTGTTTGTGCTTCAGTGGCTTAAGGTGTGCCTGCCTGGTGTCCCAGCGTATGAGTGCCTCGTCGCTGCAGTCTCGAGTCAAGACCCCGAGTCTAAGTGGTGTCGGTGCAGCTGAATGCTGCGATTCCTTATGATCATCACCTAGCCCTGCAACCTTACAGTCAGATGGCTTCTTACACCTGGTTCTTAATCCCTATATTAGTAAGACTTAGAGCAAAAATAACAACAATCCTAAGGACAGTAGTAAATAATACTAACAATCATAGTAGTAGCAATGGTAAAAAGTTAGTAATTTATAATAGTAGTCATATGAATCGTACCACTACTACTACTACTACTGCTACTACTACTACTGCTACTACTACTACTACTACTGCTACTACTACTGCTACTACTACTACTACTAGTACTACTAGTACTACTACTGCTACTACACTGCTACTACTACTACTACTACCACCTCTACTACTACTACTACTACTACTACTACTACCTCTACTACTACTACTACTACTACTACTACTACTACTACCACTAGTAATAATACTCAGAAAAATAGCAATAATGATCAGAATAATAATAACAACAATGATAATAATGAGAACTATGATAATAGTGAGAATAGTGATAACAATGATAATACTGATAATAATGGTAACAATTAGTGAAAACAGTGATAACAGTGATAAGAATGATAATCATGATAATCATGTTAATCATGACACTATTGACAATAATGATAATCATGTTTATGATAATAGCGATACTAATGATAATAATACTGAGACTAATGAGAATAGTGACAATAATGATAGTATTGATCATAAGGATTTTTGCGTTGGCCTTTTTGTGGCAATCATCTCTCTCTCTCTCTCTCTCTCTCTCTCTTCTCTCTTTGTATATAAAATTAGTCTGCTTGTGAATATTCGTTGCAGCCAATAAGACTAAACTACGTTCTGGATTTTCAGGGCCTCTTACCCGAAAAAGGAGAGATTTTGCAACAAACGCTCCTTTACGGGAAGGACTTCTTTGGACTCTTGCATTTTAGTAAGGTTGCAGACCCTTTGTCCGAATGTGCCCCATGGGCTACGCTTTCGACAAGCTGCAAAACATCAAACACATCGATTTTGTCATGCACGGTGAGATCTTTTTCGAGGACCCCCTCTGTGCGCCAAATGAGGGAAACCGCACAAAAGCAAAACGCAAGTTGGATTTTGTAGTAGACGCTCGTTTTGGAAGGGTTCTATCCCCTCTGAAGGAGCCCGAGGAAAAACACAAAAGAGTGCACTTGAGAAAGAACGCTCGGTTTGATCCCTCCGACCCAGAAGTCAGCAATTACGCTACAATAAAACCCATAGTATTCGACTTGAGTTCAGGATTCAGGGAGCCTTGCAAGGGCATTTTCTCTGGCCGTCCTGCATTATGAGGTTTCGGTAGTTTCGCACATCATAGGGCCCTGCTCACGACGGGCACTGTTTTCGATGACAAGCACCGGAGCCTCTAGAATATATTAGAGTATATCACTGCATTCTAGTATGGTATGATATTAAAACTGATCCTGCTTCAAACTAGCTCCTACGACGCGATACTAGTGTCATTCAAACCACCCTCACACCTGCCGGCGTGAAAGCTAAGTTCCATCTAACTGAACTTCCGAAACCCGGAAGCCCTACACCGTAAGATGGCTACATACCATCCGACAACAAGACCGCGGGGATCTGACTTGCGCAGCTGCCTGCTTTAGACCTGACAATGTGCGCCCTCTCAGGCAGAAGAAAAGGGTGCGGTCTACAGTGAATCTACTACAGGGCCTGAGTACCTGTACTATTGTTGTGGTTCCTTATTATGATCATAGTTTTATGAGCCCCCAAACCCTATTCTCATTATTAAGGCCCCTAAAATACAGTCAAGGACTTGACCATGTCATGTTCCTGTTGCATTCGACCATCACACGCATGCATGTGTGAGTGGCTGCCTTCCGACGCCCCAAGCACCAAGTTCTCCAAGTTTGACGACACCAGAAGTCGCCACAACAAGCGGATTGTCATAATTTTCCTCATGGATTGCTCTCCTGGGGCCTGATGCAGCTAGCCACCCATCACAGGTGTTGGGTTTGATTGTCTTTCCTGTGGCATCGGACGATCATCAAAAGCATAGGAAGAAGCATTGCAGGGACAAGGTCTCAGCCTTTGGGGTCTGGGGTGCCTGCCGAAAGAAGCTTACACGCCCCTGTTTGGTGAGTTCCAGGCGGGGAGGTAGCTTGAACATCCTCAGATTGTATGCGGGGATCTCTATTTTGGCGCGTTTCAGGGTACCACTATGCAAGTAGGTTCAATATGTGCCAGTGTACCTATAAAAGGCCTTTTGAGCCATTTTCTCTTGCCCAAACGGCTATACACTTCCTTGTGTCGTTGCGTTGTATCCCGTTGCGGTCATTCTTGAGAAGGTTCTTCAAAGTTCTTTCTATATTGCCGCACTAAGATCTGTCGTGATGCTACATGAAGTCCTTGTAACTATTTAGAAACTGGACTATCATCATTGTACTGGTTATTATACTCGTTAGCCGCAGTAGTACTATATATCTATCTGTATATGTATATGTATATGTATATGTATATGTATATATATATGTGTATATATGTATATAAGTTCCGGTTAGCATGCCTGCTAATGGTATTTTTCCTGCTAGTGCTGTTTCTGGAGCTAATTTCACCACCACCACCACCACCGCCGCCGCCGCCGCCGCCAGCCCCACCGCCACCAGCAGCAGCAGCAGCACCACCACCACCACCTCCACCAACCACCACGACTACCACGACCACGACGACGACTACTACTACCACGACGACAGCGACTCCTACTCCTACTGCTACTCCTACTGCCACTGCTACTCCTACTGCTACTCCTACTCCTATTGCTACTGCTACTGCTCCTGCTGCTGCTGCTGCTGCAGCTACTGCTACTGATCCTGCTCCGGCTCCTGCTAAAGCTACTGCTACTGCTAGTACCAGTACCGCTACCACTACTACTACGACAACGACGTCTACATACCACTACGACGGCGACGGCGAAGGCGACGACGGCTTCTACTGCTACTGTCTTCTTTATCAGACAGTTGATCAGTTGCACAGACAGTTATGATTGTACAATGTACCCTTCGTTCGACCCCGCCATTCGACGAGGCGAGCACCATGGATTTTGGTGACGATGAAGTGCTGGTACCGAGGCAACTCCTAAGCGAGCACCTGAGAAATAGTCCGGTGTTACTTTGAAGGGCTGAGGGCAGGAACTACTAGGCTTGAAAGCTTTCCTGGTCGGCCCCGACAAGCATTTAGCCTGAAAAGGGGTTGAGGGTCTAGGGATGTTTGTAGTTTACAGAAAGCCCTCAGAAACTGCCCATGTGGGGGCCTACATAGGCGACACCATCCCTCAGAAGACCCCTTTGTTAATGACTGGGCTATTGGTAAGGAGTTTAAGTTAAGTTACCATCATAGGGATCTATACTAGTTGATATGGTTTCCTTATCCGCCTTAATGGCAACATACATTCAATTCTTTCATACTGACCCACTGACCCTAACCCTTGTGGCAAAAACAAGAAACAGTTAAGGCGAGCTCTTGGAGGATGGAATCTGTCCTCTTCACCTTCGCATCCAGTGCCTTTGCCGGCAAATTGGCCCTCGGGTTTAGGATTTAGAGTGCTTAGTTGGGGTCATGACGTAGCTCCCTGTAGTTGCAGCATAGAACTTCTTCTGGGTGAGCTTCCCGTGTAGAGAGAACCCCAATTGGAGTTTCCTGCTTTCCTGCAGCTTTGCCTCTTCCTCAGCAAACTTGTGGACCTGAGTTTTATTTTGAAGCCTGGGTTGGCCCTAAAACCCAGCCCCTAAGCTCGCTACCGTGAAACCCTGAACCGTAAGCCCCGCAAAACCCTAAGCAGAGTTCCGAGGGTGCAAGTTCCTCAAACCGCAAAGCCAGCCCTCCAAAAAATCCTACAAAGTCTCAGGCACCTTAGGCCGTAAAGTCCTGAATACTGAAATCGTCAAGCCATGAGCCCTCAATGCCAAATCCTGCATCCCCAAACTTCACCCGTAAAGCAAAGACCGCAATCACCGCACCACAAACTTCCCTTTAACCCTTGAACCGACATGCCCTAAGCTTTTTCAACACACCCAAACCCTAACGAGCCTCCAAGCCCGATTCAAACCCTAAAGCCTCATCCCTACACCCCAAGCCCTAAACACCCGAACTTCTGGGCACACCACGTGGCGCGAGGATCCAACGCCTTTTGGCGACACCGTCCGCCCTCAGCCTCTCCAGCCACGCTTTTGGGTTTAGGGTTCAGAGTTGTGACAAGAGTTTAGGGTTTGTCAAAGGGCTCCAATGGTGGGATGAAGGTAGGTGGGGTAATCCCAAAATAAGAGTCCTTGTATATGAATGAAAATCCTTAATCCTACCTAGTACAGGGGCCTTAGTAATTAAAATAGGGCTTTGGGGCCCATTCTACTAGAATCATAATAAGGAGCCGCCACAAGGGTATTGGTAATTATTTAGGCCCCTATATTACCTTCATCCCACCTTTTGAGGCCTCCCCGTTTAGGGTTTCTTTATTTAGGCAGACCCTTGGTTGATACATGGTAGTTTCCGAAAATGAGGATCCGACTATTTAGGGTACTTTGTTAGGGCCCCCTATTTTCGGAAACCCGCACATTGCAAGGCGGGCCTCAGAAGAAAGGTCCTCAACGAAAGGAAGCTTATTCATGAGGCGTCTACACGAAGGGTTCCTCGGGTTTCGGATCCTTGTTTGCAACCTCAGCTCCCTTGCGTCACGCTGCTCTTGAATCACTTTAGCAGGATGAAGAAGGAATGGGGATAGGTTCCACAGCCTAGATTGTAGACTCGAACCTAAGCCCTAAACCCTAAACCCTCAATCCCCCCCAACCTTCGAGCCAACAACATCGCGTCGCCGCGCTTCCCGCCGCATTTCCAGTCCAGCGACCGGTCCTCGTATTCGGCTGCAACACCGCCGTGTGGGCCGTAGTCGAAAAGGGACCGCCTTGCAGTTTTTACGGGCCTATCTAGAGTCTGATATTCCGTTTAGTGTAGGGATTGTTGGGGTTTCTGAGGACTTCACAGGTGCCAATAACACGTGCAAGGGGTGCTGGGCCCGGGTCCGTGCAGTCGCCCCCTTGTCCACCCACAAAGCATAGTCTCCACTGTCCGAGTTTTTCACGGACAGTGGAGTAGTTCCAACATAGGCTACCTTTCCAGCTTCTGGCCAACCCTCAGCCCCTACACGCTATACCCAGCGAACCCATGCGGGTCGCGTGGTTGCGATGGACCTCCGCTGCCGTATAATGGTATGTATGCGGAGGCCGACAGCTTGCTCTTGCAAGCTGCGGTTCGGAGGCTATCATTAAACCCCAAGCCCCAGACCCTTGACCCTAAACTAAGCACCTAAAACAAACCCTTAACCCTACAACCCTAAACCCTAAACCCATCACTTTGGAACGTCGCTTCAGCCAGGCTTTGAAAGGGTCTCAGAGCGTGCTCTCACCCCTCGGATCCCTGGTATCCGCAGGCCCCGAATGTTTTGACCTAAATATCCCAGCGACTAGAGTGCCAAAGAAAGTAGTAAGCCTTAGACCCTAAACACCAAATCCCTAGTGGGGATTTCCGCAAATTGGGGACCTTCATATAGTACCCTAAATAGTAGGATCCTGAAAATAAGGACCCCAAAAGAAGGTACCCCAAATTTTCGGAAACTCCCTAGTGCCAACAACAAGAGCCTTGGCAGGCATCGCAGACACTTCAGTGGCTTGGTGCCATGTTGCTGAAGCCTACATAAATACTTAGGGTTTAGGTTTTGAGTTCATGTCATTCCTTACTCCAGGCGCTGTGTTAGCCAGGCTGCTGATTCCTACCCAGGGGTTTAAGCTTTGGCGTTTAGAGTTTAGCAGCCCTAGGCCCAAAACCCTCAATCGTACAGTCTAATCTGATGATGTAGGTGCCTTAATAATTAGGATAGGGTTTCTTGGGATTCCTTATTATCATGGAGTACTATACCCCCCAAACCCTATTCTAATTGTTAAGGCCCCTATACTATGAATGGTGTCCCGAGCGAGGTCGTTCGAACTCGAAGGTTTGAAAGGTTGAAAGTTTGGAGGTTGAAGTTTGAAAGTTTCAATTTTTGAAGGTTTGAAGATTCGAAAAGTGCTGGGGTTCGAAAGTGTGTGCAGCTTGGTATGCACAAGCTAGCCGGCGTCAAACTTCGAACTTTTCAAACTCGAAACTTTCAAACTTTCAATCTCTCTAACTCTCGAACTTTCTCGACTGGCTGCTTCAAACTCAAACTTCAAACTTTTGCCGCGGTCGAGTTCGATCGGCCTTCGAAGTTTGAGAGTTTGAGACTTGAAAAGTTTGCAAATTCGAAGGTTCGACGGTTTCAAACTTTGAAAGTTCGAATGTTCGAAGGTTTGAAAGTTCGAAAGTTTGAAAGTTCGGAGTTCGAAAGGTTGCCTTCAGATTCGCTCTGCGGCTAGTGGCTGTGGTCGCGAGTTTGAGAGTTCGAAGGTTTCAAACTTCGAAAGGTTTCAAGTTCGAAGGATTGACAGTTTCAGAGATCGAAAGTTTAAAAGGGATGAAACTTCGACGAGTTTTAGAGTTCGAAAGATTGACAGTTTGCAAAGTTGAAGGTTTGAATCGCGTCGAGATTGAAAGTTCGAAAGTCCGCCGAGTGTCGAGCTCGAAAGTTTGAGAGTTTGAAAGTTGGAAAGTTTGAGCTTGAAAGTTTCAAGTTTTGAAAGGCCAAGCATGGGCTAGCAAATGACACAAGTGGCATTGCACTAGCTTATGCTCGTGCCCAACCCCGGAGACTACCGTGAGACTCGCTGGAGTGCCCAACCCAGAGACTACCGTGAGACTCCCTGGAGTGTCCAACCCCACACACTACTGTGAGGCTCCTTGGAGTGCCCAACAGACTCTCTGGAGTGCCCACGAGAAACCATGTGTCGATGAAACAACAATCCCAAATCCTGAATTCCAAACCCTAAGCCCCAGAACCCTCAAACTTATCACCTTGAAGCCCGAGAACCCTCAAACTTGTCAACCCAAGCTCCAAAGCCCTCAACCCTAAGCTTCAAGTTTTCGACCTTGAGGCCCCGCGAATCCGAGTCTCTAATTCCAACGGAAGCGTTAAAGCCTCAGGACCAAAAACCCTAAACGCCAGAAGTCTCAAACGGTGAGTCCAGGTCCCAAAACCCAAAACCTTCAAGCGCTTCACAACCTACATCCCACGACATTCGAATTTGCGCAATTATTGCACCTTCACAATTCCTATTTCACCATACTGGCCTTATCTAATATTCGAACGACTATAAGACCCATTACTTCTAGATGGATGGGCAGATATGGGTGTTATAGGTAGGGTAAGTTTAGTTCTAACCCACAATCCAGACTCACGAACGTCAAAGAACAAGCAAGCCCACCCTCAAACGTAAACCCGTCAAACGAAGGCCCCTTATCGTAGGGAGCAAGCCCTAGCCCAGCGTTTGGGACTCAGGCTTAAGGGTAACCTCTAAACCCTAAACCCTCGACCCTAATCCCTAAAACCCTACACCCTAAACACGAAGCTTCAAGCCCACAAGCAGCCTGCCCTGTTGTACCCTGAACTTAGTTACACCCCTCTGAAATCCGGTTCGCACTCTTTACCATCTGAATATATAGGTTTTTTAAACGTCAATATAATATTTCGATGCTTGACGAGCAACACTGTTAGGACGCTAATGACAGTATCTGTGAGTTCAAGCAAAGTTGGTAACTCGGCGGGTACGATTTGTTGCTGGCATCGACGTGTGTTTGTTGTGAGATCGCACATCACGGCGGGTACGATTTGTTACGGGCATCGGCGTGCGTCGGTTGTGAGATCACACATACAAGGGGCACGATTTGTTACGGGCATCGTGAGCACATGACAGGAGGCACGGTTTGTTACGAGCATCGGCGTCTGCATGTTGGTGTTATCGGGCCCAGGCCCTAAAACGAGGACGTCAACATGGTTTCAAACTCAATCTTTCAATGTATTTAATCTTCCAACTCTTCCGACTTACAAACCTTCAAACTCCCAAACTTTCAATCTTTGAACATCTCAAACATTCGAACTCTACGGCTTTCAAACTTTCAAACTTTCGAAGTTTGAAAACTTCAAACCTTCAACCCCCGAAAGTTTGAAACTTTGCGAACTTTCAAACTTCAAGCTTTCAGACTTTCAAAATTTTTCTGGGTTTCAAACTGTCAAGCTCCAAGCTCTCAAACTTTCGAACTCGAACCTGAAGGCTGCTCGGTGAGCCTCTACGCGTCTCCAGCGGTCCTTCGCCTTGCTCCTTCGTGTAACGCGCGATGCCGCGGCTTCAAACTTCCATGCTGGATTCCTCTTCAAACTTTCAAACTCCAAACTCGGGCCACTTTCAATCTCGAAACTCTCAAACTTTTAAACTTCAAACGTTTCATTCTCCAAACTTTTCAAACTCCAATCTTGTCCAACATGCAATACGTTCAAACTCTCAAAAATTCGAGTTCGAAAAACCCCACTCGTGACACCTATCTCCTATACTATAGACCCCTACTATAGATCCCTTCTGGAGCCTTTTAGGGAACCCTTGAAAGGGAACCCTATTCTAATTCAGCTATGTCACGCTGTACAGGAGAACTAATGATGCTGTCCCCTTGTAGTCCCTATATGGGTAGAGTATAGTACAGCCCACAAACCTATTCTAGTCATTAAGGCCCCCTAAATTAGAGATCGATTCATCTGCGGCTCTCTCTGAGGACACCCGAGGTGGGGGTCACATCAGTGTCGATGAGGGGCGTTAGCCGTGGGCTAACAATGGGAGGGCTCATCGAAATGCTGGACAGAGCCTCCAGGCCGCTAAGCACGCAGAGCAGAGGGGGGGTTCGGGAGGAATCTTTTTGGGTCGGAGGGGCTCTGGGGGTCTAGCGGATATTGGGGTGTAAGGCGTTATTTGCAGCGACGAGAGACCTCTGCTTGTTCTGTTGGAGTCGGTTTGTTGCACGCATCTTAATGCACTGACTTGGACAAACCCCACTGCCTGTGGCCGCCGAGGCATTTGGAGAGGCCAAGATATGACTTCGTCTACCTACCGTCTGGAACCAAAAAGGTGAATAACATCGGCTTAGCGACACTTGGCCGGAACAATTTCACGGACTGTTCTGTGGAGGCTGGATAGCTAAATAGGGTTAGCACTGTTGGCCCTGCATGACACGTCGTACAAACAGAAAATGACCACGACGAAACATCTTAACGCACTCTGATATACAGAGTACGGAGAATACGTACCACGAGCATGTGTGGACAGGCGGTTACAGAGGAGGAAGACACTGTCTCCTTCCCAATCTATCTTCATATCTATTTACACCCACATCTATATCTATTTCTAGATCTAGTTCTAGATAGAAAGCTAGATCTGTCTTTTTCCATATCTGTATCTGTACCTATCTATCTCTACCTCTGTCCCTATCTCTATCTCTAAATCCATGTCTTTAACTGTACCTATATCTATGTATGTATCTGTATCGGTATCTATATCCTTATCCATATACATATCGATATCATGTCTATATCAGTATCTATATCTGGTACGTGTGTGTACAAGTAAGCTTTCAAGCAGGCATGTATGTACGGATGGATGGCTGGCTGAATGGAAGGATGTATGCATGCACATTCTGCTTATGTGCCATCGAGGCGATGTATCGTTGTTTTAAAACCCTAAACCCTAATTTTAACACATCGATGTCTCGTGGTTTAGGGACCTCAGAAGCCCGACGGCCCGAGAAGCTGCCGCTTTGGAGTACTTCGCCGTTCCGAGCCGTACGGGCCATCACCTTCAAGGGCAACTGCGTTGATAGCAGACGCGTGAGGGAGAGAAAGAGGGAGGGAGAGGGACAGGGAAAGGGCGAACGACAGAGAGGCTCAGACGTTGAAGCCGGACGATCGAGGAGCAGAGAAAGAAAGAGCGAGAGAGAGAGAGAGAGAGCGCGTTTCACAGGGACCTTGCGCGATATACAATATGTTACAATATATTTTAATTAATAGATTTTACATGATACATTAAACAATCAGAACCAGTCTATGGCTCAGGTTTGTGAATTTCGAGGACTCGGCCTCCTGTCTGGACTTCTTCGCGACAATTCAACGGGATCGGACAGTGCTGTGCCTCTGCGCAACATAAAGTTTAGGGTTTAGGGTTTAGGTTTGAGTGACTATTGGTGAGGGTTTACGGTTTTGCTGTTGTTGCAGTGTGTTCAACTATCTGAAGGAAGCTGTGCGACGTGTCTATACTCTCAACACAAACACTGTTGCACTCTCGAAGAGTGCTATCCGATGTTGTCTTGCAGCTGTCCGTAGTACATGATGTTGCAATGTGATATGTTGCTAGGTGTAGAGTGACCTCGTGACATGCCTGAGGATGCTAAGTCGTGGCATTTTATATCTTGCGTTGTCGTAGATTCTCCAGTTCTCCTAAGTGATGCAAGCTCTGCTACTTTAGGGTGTGTCTCTCCATGTGTGACATCGTGGCTTGCTAAACTACGCATACATTCATGTGGGCATCCAGTGTGTGCACCTTTCTTCATATGCTTTTATATAACTGTTCACTATGTTGTTTTATCGTCGCTGGGGTTGTCGAGGGCTGTTTGTTGGCCCAGACCTGATTCCTGTGTGGACACTTCATCCTCGCTATCCGAACGCGTTTCTTCCGTGCCACCTGCTTTCAGCACCTAAATCCGGTACCTTAGTAGCTGAGTGGATACACTTCACACTTTTTGGGATAATATTACCCACTATAAAACTGGAAGTGTAGACTTTTGGGGCTTATGAACTCAGCAACTAAGGTACCGTCAAGGCATATTAGTTTAGCCTTTCGTCCGTTGAGGCTTCGGCCTACTTCAAGCCTACGTCGAACATGGTTTAGGGTTTAGGGTTTGGGTTTAGGGTTTAGGGTTTAGGGTCCCGCATTTCTAATTTCTGTCTGGCACTCCTGAAGACAGTATATTTGTAACTGTAGGGAATTTTTTGTTTACAGAACATAACAGACAATGTAGAATAATATGGCACAATATAGTATGACCGAGCATAGTATGATATTGTATGTAATTATATTTGCACATCTAATCATATATATATATATGTATACAGACATCTACTAATAATATCACAGTAGTGCAGCAGATGATACATTATACCAACAGCCAGATTGTTTCCGAGGCAAGATTTTGACATTCGCCACATTGGGCCTGCCACGATCCAGGGCCGAGGTACACTCCTGTGAGAAAAGTTAGGGTCGAGGGTTTAGGGTTTAGGACTTGTCTTCCAAATTTCTCATGAGAATTCTCTGCCTTAACCCTACGTAACCTACCTTTTTAAGGACTTATATAAGGAAATCATAATAAGGAGCCCTAAAAGGGTAGGTTCCGTAGGGTCCAGGTGCTGCTCATGGTGTAGTAGGATGAAGAACTCTTGGAAGGGTGGAGCCTCATGGTGTAGTAGAACTTACCTTTGGTTAGTAGGGAATGGAGGAATGGGGTACATTATAACTACTATTACTACCATTCTTCCATTCCCTACTAACCAAAGGTAGTAGAAGGCTGGAGCCGGTCATATGTGGTCATCCGGAAGAAGGCGGTGCGTTTTGCTTTCGCGAGTAGAGGTCCGAACCTCGAGGATACAATCCAAAAGCGCGGTTATCGCTGCTCGGCTTAGCTTTGGCTGCCCCTGGCATCATACGTGGTGAGGGTGCCATGAGAACCATGCGCACAGCGTACAGCTGCCTGAGAAGTTGTTAAGGGATGCCAGTGCGTTGTTTCCAGGCAGTGTATCGGTAGCGCAAATTGAAAGTCACTGCATCCAGACAACAATCACCCGCGAGGCATGCAGTGGTTCCTTCCTTCCGTGCACTGAGGTATCCTTTGGGCTCCGGACGCACCGCTTGTGTTTGAAAGAGGACCGAATCGGATCGACCTTTCTTGAGGGATCAGGGTCGGGAGGGCGCAGTATTTTTCGGAACAAGCAACGCTAATATAGAAGCCTGAATCATTAGTGGCACCCTTCCTTAGGGTTTCCTTTTTTCAACTATATCACAAGATAATCTTTGCAACTATATCATAAGATAATTCTTCAACTATATCATAAGATACCCCACACCCATCTTACTAACTTCGGCCACTAGACGGATTGAAGATCAAGCCCAGGTGCGAAGTTGCGCAGCCGAAGCTTTACTTCAAGGTACATGTTTACAGGTTTAGCGTTCAGGCTTTTGGGTTTAAGGTTTAGGAAATTTATTCGAAACGAAAGCCTTAAACCCGAGGCCAAAGCAGCCATAAGTGAAATTTCTCCTACCCCTAAACCCTGAACCCGAAACCCAAAACCCAAATGAAGGTACTTCAGTCAACCTCGGTCTTCCTTTCTATAGGGGCCTAAATAATTACCAATACCATTTTGGGGGTTACGTATTCTAACTATCGTATAATGGGCCCCAAAACCCTATTCTAATTATTAAGGCCCCTATACTAAGTCCTTATAATCGTCCTCATAGTACCCTTATAGACCCCATTAAAGCAACCCTAGTCTAATTAATAAGGTCCCTATATTACCGGAGACCTGTCCAGGAATGCCAGTTTCACTAGCAACTGTCGTTGCACAAGAGCTCCTCAGGCGGCAACTGGAGGGTCTACAAAAAAGGCGTTCATGTACAGGATAGGGTTTAGGGTATAGGCTATATAGGGTGTTGGTGTGTATTCAAGTTGAATTAAAAGGAGGCTACAAGGGAACAAAACAACTGATTATTCCGACCCCTTTTCCTAGCAGCCTTACCAGTGCTCTGACTGGTTTCATGAACTTCTCCGGAAAGAGACCGGGCACCCTGAACAAGGGGACCCGGAGCCTGGGGGTTGAGGGTTCAGGCTTAAGAAAAGGGGCCTTAATAATTAGACGTGACTAGGCTTACTTTTTAAAGGGCTATAAGGGCTACTATGAGGGCTATTGTAAGGATTTAATATAGGGTCCTTACTAATTAGAATAGGGTTTTGGTGCCCATTATACCCCAAAATAGCATTGGTGATTATTTAGGCCCCTTTTTTGGGGGGTCCAGGGTGTTGCCATCGTATAAACGGGATAGGTTCGATAGTAGCAGAGCGAGCCGCTGGATCCAAGCCGATCTCATTTCAGCCTTGTCGAGGTTACCAGCAGTTTGGAGTGCGATCAAGGCTCCTGGCAGGGTTTTCTGCTTCCTACCTAAACGAAGAACCCTGAACCTAGGTAAACCCGAAACCCTCAACCCTATAAGGAGTCTGTCTGCAGGATTCTTGGATGGGATCGCTTTGGGCTGAAGTCAACAAGCTTCGACGCGTCCAGAAAATCTCACGCCGAAACCCTAAACCCTAAACCCTGAACCCTAAACCCTAAACCCCGAGCCCCAAAGCATGAAGCCTAAACTGCCCTGAACTCCGAACCTCAAACCCGGACCATACACCCTAAACCTCGAACCCTAAACCCTTGAAGCCTGAAGCCCACCGAGATCCCAGTGAAACGATTCTGCAGAACGCTGAGGGATAGTGAAGCCTCCCGACACCCAGATCTTCATAGATTATCCTGCAGTTAAGGAACAATATAGTATGGTGGAAGGTATACACGAGGACTGCAGATATGCCACCCCACTCATGCTGTTAGGCAGTAAAGAAGGACCCCCAAATCTCGAACACTGCGGGGTGTTATTGATCAGAGCCCGACAGCAATCCATCTCATCTCAGAACTGCATCCTAAACCCTAAACCCCAAACCCCAAACCCCAAACTCTAAACCCTAAACCCTAAACCCTACACCCAGCCCCGAACCCGAACCTCTGAGCCCCGAACCCGACAGGCGCAGCAAGGGCAAAAGGGCGCGCGCCCGCGCGTAAAAGGAACTCAGAAAGGCCAGCTGAAAGGCCGCTGCTCGGCGGGCAGGCAGTAGGGTCGAGGGCTTAGTGGTTTGAGTGGTTTAGGGTTTAGGCTTAAGGGTGCAGGGCTGTAGGGTTGAGGGCTTAAGGGTTTCGTGCTTCAGCGGCTTACGGTGCAGATGGTCTTCTTTGCGCCGGGCTTGGGGGTTTCAGAGAATCTTTCGCCTGGGAGCACGTTGAGGTGTCTCAGGAACTTAGGATTAGAACCAGGATAAATCCAATATTGGGGTACGTACAATCCCACCTATGACCTGGCTGCTAGGCGCCTTAAACTCCCCCTACATAAATCTCGTATGGAATCCTCATAAAGCCCTATAGTTCTTGCTAAGTCCCTTGATTTTATCAGTAGCACCCAGACATTCTTAGACACCATCTATATCATCCTTAAAAGCCGGAAACCCTAAACCCTAAACCCTAATGCTTTTTCGAAACGAAGTGTGACTTGAGACCCGGCCGAGGCTCCCCGCAAGGGCGACTTGTCTTCTGGAGATCCGGGATGGGGTTTGGGGTTTAGGGTTTGTTTGAAATAGGGTATCAGATAGGGGGTTGAGATAGGGGTTTGTAGTAGTCAGAACACAGGTAAGAAGAAAAGAGCAAGAGGAAGAGAAAGAGACGGAGAGCAAGACAGATACATAGACACAGAACTGCTACTAACTACTACTACCTCTACTACTACTACTGCTGCTGCTGCTGCTACTGCTGCTGCTACTACTACTTCTACTGCTACTACAACAACAACTACACTACTACAACAACAAAAACTACTACTACTACTACTACTACTACTACTACTAGCACTACTTCTACTACGTACTACTGCGTGCTACTACGTACTGCTACGTACTACTACATGCTACAACGTACTACTACTACTACTACGTACTACTACGTACTACTACGTACTACTACGTACTACTACGTACTACTACGTACTACTATGTCCCACTACGTAGTACGACGTACTACGACGCACTACGACGCACTACGACGTACTGCGAGGTACTGCGACGTACTACGTACTACGTACTGCATACTGCGTACTACTTACTACTTACTACTTACTACTTGCTGCTTGCTACTTGCTACTTGCTAGTTGGTAGTTGCTACTACTACTACTACTGCTACTACTCCTTCTGCTGCTGCTGCTGCTACTACTACTACTACTACTACCAGTGCTCCTGCTACTACGACGACTACTACGACGACGACTACTACTACTACTACTACGACTACTACTTCTAGTACTACTACTAGTACTACTGCTAATAGTACGAGTACTGCTAGTAGTACTAGTACCAGTACTAGTACAAGTACTGGTACTAGTGCTGGTACTGGTACTGGTACTAGTACTAGTACCAGTACCAGTACTAGTACTAGAACTAGGGCTAGTGCTTGTACTAGTACTAGTACTAGTACCAGTACCAGTACCAGTACTAGTACTAGTACTAGTAGTAGTAGTACTACTACTACTGCTGCTGCTGCTACTACTACTACTACTGTTGATGATATAAATCCTGCATTACCCATAATGAGGAATGGACCATTATTCCCATAGTTTAGGGTCCTTAAGGTAACGCAGGATTTATATCATCAGCCGTACTACTGCTGCTACTACTACTACTACTCCTGCTACTACTACTACTACTACTACCACTACCACTACCACTACCACTACCACTACTACTACATCTGAACTGATTACAAATTCGTAAGTTTACCGCCGTTTCGCCCCTATATCATAAGTATAGTATTATATACCAACCTGCTGTAATGGTGGAATCGCCTAGATTGTCTCTTTGTCTTTCTGTAGTGTAGCTTCAAACAGACGCACGCAAGGGCATGGCTGAAGCTGCACATATAATCACAGAAGCAGATTCCCACGCACCGGCCTACCTGCCAAGCAGAACGGTGTACCTGCACGCGCATACGCCGACAGAGAGCACACGCCAGACAAAGTTCGACACACGAAGTAGTCTTTTCGGCTACAGGGGTAGTTGTCAAAATTAGGGTCCCTTTTTGGGTACGCTAAATAGTAGGTACCGTATTACAATAAGGATCCAAAAAGGGACCATAATTTTGACAACCACCCACACGTATACTGCCCTTACAATCGCCGCAGAGCCCCCGCAGGCGTAGGAGCTCGAGTCTCCCTCGTGAGGCTTCCTTGAACATTCCCTGACGAACCTTTAAGGGACCCTATTATAGAACCTTATAGTACCCTTAAAAGGGACCCTATCATAGAATCCTAAACTGCCTAAGCTGACTAACGAACCTAGACCCGAAACTTAACCCTAAACCCTAAACCGAGCCTAAACTGCCTAAGCTGACTAAACCCTTAGCCCTAAACCCTAAACTCTAAAGTCTTAAGCCCTCAGCCCTAAACTCTAAAGTCTTAAACTCCCTGAACTCCCGTAATCTCAGTCTCCCCAAACCCCAAACCTTTAGGGACCCAAAAAGCACGTAAGCATAAGCATTTTGTAGGGATATCCCTACCTTATTGGGCTTCATTATAAGGGGGTTTATATGGGATATCCCCGAAAATCTTCTTTTTTGGGGCCCTAAACCTGGAGGGCTGAGGGCTGAGGGTTCGGGGCAGACTGCTACGAGCGCAAGCCCTTCGTTCTTATCGTTCGCGGCTTAGGGTTTAGGGCTTAGGGCTTAGGGTTTAGGGTTTAGGGTTTAGGGTTTATGGTACGCAAAGGGGCTGTTGAGGCTGGAATTCGGATTCGAGTTGCTCCTCATTGTGTGTTCAGCGCAGACAGGTAGGCAGGCAATGAGGAAGGCAGGTAGCTCCTTCGTGGATCATAGCTTAAACCCTCCGCCCCAAGCCCTAACAGATCAGCGAATAAAGCGGAGACCCCGCTGCTTCCCTTTGCCGAGTTATTTTCAAGCCCTAAACCCTAAACCGAAACCCTACCCCTAAAAGCGGAAACCCCATTCGCCGAATGTCTGCTCAAACCCTTAACCCCAAAGGCGGTAAACCCGGTGCTCCTCCTTGACGGCTCTCCCTCAAATCCTACTTGAACCCCACGCCTCAACAGCTTGGCTCTGAAAGCGGAAACCCCACCGTTCCTCTGTCTCCCTGAAACCCTAAACCCTAAACCCTCCTAGGCGTGGCAAAGGCAAGACCATGGGGACTTCTGGCACAGGGTTGGGCCAGGCGGGAACTGAGGAGGATTGAGCTTTGATATGATTTTGGGTGTTTTTTAGCGTTGAACCCTAGGCCCTAAACCGGCTAAGGTTTGGGGTTTATGGTTTAGGGCCTTGGAGAAAAGGACGGGGTCAAGATTAGCAGAGAGGAAGGAGAAGACAAGCACTACTGACGGCAGATGTGTGTCATATCAGGTTTTGAATAATGGTTGAAGCCATCTTTCCTCCGTAGGGTTTAGAGTTTGGGATTTAGTTTTCACGGCTTGAGTTTACCCTCAACCCTAAAACCCTAAACAATTAACCCTTAACCCTAAACCGTTCGGAGGTTTATTGAAGGCTTGGGTTATAGGGTTTTTTAAATCGAAGGCTCTGCAGTTTGGGCTTCAAGATTCACGGCGTCGTGACCCCTAAAGGCCCTCAACCCTAAACCCTGGTCTCAGGGTTTGGGGGTTAGGGAGGGTTTAGGGGCAGACTTAGATAGGGACTATAGGGGAACCTTCTTACTCACGAACCCGGTCAGAAAAGGCCAAGCCTCCCCCCCAAACCGTTGCAATCCGGTCCTGGTAGCTGGTTTTCGGGGATTTTTGCGGTTCAAGTTTTAAGTCTTATGCCTGTCAGGGAGTGCTGCGGGGCTTGGGTGTGGGTCTAGGTTTTTTTTGGGTATTTTTTATGGTTTTTTTCGGGTATTTTTTATGGTTTTCTGGCCTTCGATTGCAAAAAACCTGTAAGAATCACAAGGATAGGCCTAACTTAGGGTTTTTTTTGGGTATTTTTTATGGTTTTCTGGGCCTCGATGTACGGAACCTGTACGCGTCGCAAGGATGGGCCATATGTCTTCATATATCTTAAACACGCGCCCGCAGTCGGCGATAACCTTTCGCCATATGTCTTACAACACGCCCCCTCTTTTGGTGATAGCGGCTCACCATATATCTTAATAAACACGCCCCCCTCGTTCGGCGATTCCGGTTCACCAGATATCTTTAACACGCGCCCGCATTCGGCGATGACCGTTCACCATATATCTTAAACACGCCCCCCTCTTTCGGCGATTTCGATTCACCATACATCTCAAACCACGCCCCCTCATTTGGCGATTCCGGTACCCCATATATCTATAAACACTTGTTGGTTCCGGGTCATCCTATATCTTGAACACGCTCCCCTCAGTTGCGATAACGGCTCATCCTATATCTTAAACACGCCCCCCTCACCTGGTATCTTGAACCATATATCTGAAGAACGCCCNTGGGGGTTGGGCCCGCAGGACGGGCTGTGAAAAGTCTCATAAGAGTTATGCGCTTGACGTGCTGCGACCTATCGCACATGGCCAGAAAACGCGGGGGCGCCCGCCCCCGCATTTGCAAACGCAACCGCGCGAGGACCTGCGGTTCATCGCATCTTAAGCACGCGCCCTCATTTGGCGATTCCGGTTCACCATAGATTATGCCACGTATCGTAGACACGCCCCCCTATTTGGTAATTCCGGTTCACCACATATTTTTAACACGCCCCCTCATTCGGCGATGACCGTTCACCATATATCTTAAAGGGTCTGGAATTAATTTGGGATNTCGTAGACACGCCCCCCTATTTGGTAATTCCGGTTCACCACATATTTTTAACACGCCCCCTCATTCGGCGATGACCGTTCACCATATATCTTAAAGGGTCTGGAATTAATTTGGGATTTTTTTTTTTTGGCTTGGGTGGGTTTTCGTGCCATTTTCCTTAGGTTTTCGTTCGGAACACGTACATTTCGATGGGTTTTCCTAGGGGAAAACCTTATTTTCCTTGCATATTGGACGGTTTTCGTGCCATTTTCTTTAGGTTTTCGTCAGGAAAACGCACGTTACCTTGGGTTTTCCTAGGGGAAAACCCTGTTTTCCTTGCATATTGGACGGTTTTCGTGCCGTTTTCCTGAGGTTT
>BGNK01003623.1:0-49608 GCA_003297005.1 Symbiodinium sp. clade A Y106
GCTTTGTCTCCATGGGTGACCTCTTGAAGGCACTACAACCAAAACAGCCGGTTCCCACCAGAAGCGAAGAAGCTACCTGCTTCCATCAGCACTTCACTGCAAAATTGACTGCGCCTCTCAAACCCCTCTTGCAAGAGAACGCGAGTGGCAATTTGAAGGTATCTCAAGCACGCGCCTTTACGCAAAGCTGTCCATCCGATAGCCGCGACTGTTAGTACTATCCTCGAGAATCAATGGAGCACGGGAACAACACAAATCCTCCAGGAATGGTCGGACGCGTACCTGATACTCCTCCGCAAACCCACCAAAACGGGGAGAGAAGCCGGACACTACCGTCCCATAGGCCTTCAGGATCAATTGGGCAAGCTCACGTTCAAGGCCCTGATTGAACCTTATCAATCACTCATCTACAGTTACACGATGCAGTATCCACAATATGGGTACGCACCAGGGCGCTCACACAAAGATGCGCTGCGACGAGTGTTCGATCACTGCTACGCGGTCCGGCCCCAATGCCAGGCCCAGCACTGCAATCTACATGATAAGTTCGAGGGAAAGACTGTACGCGCCATGGTAGGGGGAGTCCAAGTTACCCTGGACCTGGCAGGAGCATTCGACGCTATGCCTCGCCATAGGCTGCTAGAGGGAACGCAGCACCTACGCTTGCCCTCCGCACTTATTGATATCGTCATGTGCTGGCATCAACAAGCACACTACCACATTAATCATGACGGCGTTGATCGTGTGATTCATGCTACCCAGCGAGTGCGACAGGGTTGCGCTGTTGCGCCCCTTGTATGGCTAGTCTTCTCACACCTCATAAGTGGCTCACTGGCTGCCAAGATCGGACGACAAGCCACACAGGATCTCTTGAGCATATTCGCTGACGACTACCATTGCTCAGGCCTCTTTCACACAGAATATGAGCTAGATGAGACACTCATGAAGATTGCGGCTTTACTGCGCGCCCTTGCTGAGATGGGAATGCTGGTCAGCCCCTCAAAGAGCAAAGCTATCCTTCGCTGCACAGGACCAGGCACAGGACAGTTAAAGCGCAAGCACATTCGAAAAACGTCTACGGGGAAGGTCTTACGTGTCCGCAGTGCAAACGATTGTGTCGACATCCCCTTAGTTGACTCCTTTACATACCTCGGTGCCATAGTGAGCTACGATCATTTTGAAGACCGCGCACTTGCGCATAGACTTGAGGTTGGCTCTGGCAACTTCGGGCGTCTCACGCGTGTACTCCGTGGGAGGAACGCACTTGCTAGGCGCCACAAGCTGAGAGTTTGGCAGGCCTGCGTCTACACCTCCACAGTGTACGGCCTTGACGCATGTGGGCTCGCGCCCATGGGAGCCAAACGGCTCACAGCGCAAATCGTGCGACAGATTCGACTCATTGTGCGAGACCCGGTATATATGATTGGGAACTCAAACCACAAAGTCCTCGACGCGTGGGACATGACGCCACCGGTAGAGGCTCTCAGGTGTCAATTACTGCAGGAGACTGAGGATTCTAGCCCTGATATATTCCGGCGTGGCCCGGGTAGCGCGGCCTGGCACAGGGCGCTGAATACGCTCGTTGAGACACACTCTGCGCAGATCATTGAGCTCCCGAACTCTGGCAACCTGGGCGTCCCGTGCC
Organism: Symbiodinium sp. clade A Y106; assembly: GCA_003297005.1. NCBI lineage: Eukaryota > Dinophyceae > Suessiales > Symbiodiniaceae > Symbiodinium > Symbiodinium sp. clade A. The sequence goes on from BGNK01003623.1 coordinate 1,646, forward strand.
CGGAATGTGGGATCTACTTCACAAACCGCGCGTCCGTGCTAGGACACATGTCGAAGAAACGCGCAGATCACAAGGCGAGACCAGTCAACCAAACACACAGGGTCTTCGACAAGCATGAGGACGCCCTGGGAGGGCTTCCCCAATGCAAGCACTGTAAGGTTAAGCTTTGCGACTTCTCCAGCCTGCGCAAACACATCAATGAACTTCGCTGCAGGGTGCCCTTTCCATCACGGCCCCTATGCCATGAGAATACAAAGGTGGTCTCCACTGGTCCTGTACAAAGATAACCCATGCACCCGCCGCCCCTCACCGCTGACCCACCCACCACGACCCCACGGAAGCCATCACTAATCCGGGTAGCGCCCCTACCTCAGATATACCTTCCCAGCCCTCATCAGGTCTGATGGCGCCCGCGGATACGGAGGACTCACTGCCGTACATAGACCGGCCCACCGTTCGGAGCCTGCTCGCAAGACATGCCGATGCTGCCTTCTATCTGCAGGGTCGTCAGCGTCTTCAGCACTACCCCCTATATGCTCTCAGTGGATTGCCAGCTCGGGTAAGATCAAGCAGCACTTCCGTTTGTCGCATGCGTCGGACTACCAGCAGTTTCTTGCTCCGGCCAGCCGTTTGTGCTCTAAGTTCAACACACCAGGATCACCATCTAACATTGCGGAGCCGTCACATATAGGCACCACGCCAGCATCCTGCTAAGTGTACAGTGCTGTGGCAAATCAGTCTCATGCACCTCCAACTTTTGGCTGCCAGGCATGGATCAGCTGACGGAATTCTTCGGCCCCCTGGTACAGGAGCAGCTCCAAGTCATGGAGTGGACGGCAACCAAGAGGGAAGCCGAGCCAGACTCGGCCCCTTCGGAGAGGAGCAAAGCCTCGCGCACGGAGCAGGGCAAGGGGCGCCCGTGGAACCCGGCCCCGGAAACAAACAACGCTGGCGCAAAGGTGGGGGAAAAGGTCAGAACACAGCGAACCCGAACATCACCTACCTGGTCGAAGCGCTGGCACGTCTTGCGCTCCAACAGGAGACGGCGATCAAGATCTTGAGGCAGGACTACAGCTGGGTACTCTTCGCCCAACCGGGCAACCAAGGACCGCTTCCACTACTCTTCGCAGCCGCTCAGAAATGGAAGAAGGCACAGGAGGAGGGAGCGACCACCACCGCCCTTCGGACGACTCTTTTCGGCTGCCTACTACAGATGCTACACACGGGACTGAAGGACGTCGGAGGCGAGACCCCCACGAGACTCGTCCCCCCCTACAGCATGCAAAGCTTGTGGAGGCCCTACTGCTAGTACTGCCGCTGGTGATGCTGCCGTACATGATCCACCGCTTTCACGCCACAAGACCCCTGGCGGGCAACGTGACACGGAATCACGGCGTTCCAACTGGACATCTCCAACCGCACCAAGGGACACCAGACGGTATGGGAAGGCCCTAACGGGCCTCTCGGCGTTGCAGATCATAGGCCTCCAGCTCCGTCGAGACACGCTCAAGCAATCGCCGGCTGCCGCGCTAGTCCAACAAGCACTGGCAGAATTCTCCTAGTTAGGCTCCTCAACAGCAGTAATACCTGCTACATTACATAAGAGCGTGGCTGTTTACGGGCAGTGACCTGTCCGAGGCTGAAGTACTCAAGTACGGAGCTCAGGAACAGGCTTGACGTGATGTCTACTACACGCGCAGGCCCATCCATGTACATGCGCTGCGCTCTTGGAAGCCCCTTCTGCGCAACTGGGCAAACCTTCACATGCAACATGATGCCTGTGAGTTCCTAGAGCACATCCTCGGCGCGGGAAGACCGCAAGTTCTTCAAGGCCGCTGGGAATCACGCATTGTGAGTGAGACTGATGGTACCGAAACTCGGGAGCAACATTACACGCGTAAGGCTGTTACGCTTTGTTTCTCGGACCCCAGTAGCCCCACTAATCTTCAGCACCTTGTCGATCATTGGCATAAAGTCGCATAAAGGAGGACTTACATGCAAGCCTGTACCCACCCTCCCAAAATCCTCATCCTGCGCATCTCCAGGTTTCGGGAGGCAGAGGACGGGAGTACGCTCAAACTGCACTCCAGGGTTGCCATCCCTTGTCAGGTTCACATACCATGCTACAGGGAGGTAGGCCCAGCCTGCGACTTGGTGATGTACACGATCGTTGCATGCGTTCTGCGTTGTGGAGCCACATCCCAAGCTGGCCACTACACAACTAGATTCATTAATCACCTTCCACCCCAGGCCGCCCCACATGCGCCGCCCCAATGGAAGGCAGATGACAGCAAGCCAGTAGAACCTGTCAAAACAGAGCCGATGAGAGACGCAGTACTCAGTCAACAGTGCTACGTCATCCTACTCTGCAGGAGCTGATGACTGAGTGCAGCGGTAGCCGTTTGTGGGGGACATGCAAGCAGCACGCGCTCCGAAAACTGCAAAAAATTGAAAATTATAAAGATTTGCGCAGTGCTGTCCATAGGTCCATGGCACCCCTACCCACTCACTCTGTTCGCAGGTACTGCCAGTGAGATTGCCCACTACAGTGTGCCCGGGCGTGGGCCACTCGCAGTGATATATGCATGCCAATTCGAGTACGTAACGTGCACCTTATCTTTGCCGTGATTGAATGCAGACGAAAAGCCGGTCAGCTGCCAACATTGACATGAGTCTCACTGAGCTTGCTGCCGTTTTTTCTGGCCACCATTCGGCTCAAGACCGGAGTCGCATGATCACAATCACGCGTGAAGTGTGTGGGTAACACCACCACTGCCTAACTCTATGCGGCCTCCACAGAGGCCTCAACGTGGCACTCAATCCCGGACAACCATCTGGTCCGGATCCCTTACTCCCTGGAAATTTCAGACACCATTCCGCCACATATGCCAAGGCCTATGCACGTGGCGGAACAGATCGCTGCAGACATGATTGTCAGTGGGCAAGTCCGAATGAATATTTGGGAACTTCTTTGTGATTGCCTACCTGCAGGTGACCTTCGTCGTGATGAGGCGAGTACCGAACGCATCAGAGGAGTCAGCTTTTGCAGTGGCGCCTACAGCCCAGCCAAGGCCCGCTCTTTGGTCTGAGACGCAACACGACTCTGTTCCCATGGGTGACGCTGCTGATCAACAAGTATAATATCAGATCCTGCACTCACGAAACCTACACTAGCTTCGTGTACAGCGCAATACCAGAATGTGCGCGCACAGGGATATCAACAACGATCCAGACAGTGTCAATGTGATACTCCCTTGCTCCACCTTTGGTGGAGGTGGACTCTGGCTTGAATCACCAGACGGTGACTACCTTCAATCCACACCAATGGCATGAGACATGCCCCTGGGAAGGCCATCGCATCACCATCGCAGTGTATACAGTCAAGGCGGTCAGGACTCTTGCTCCAGCGGATGTCGACACTCTGAGAAGACTCCAGTTCGCGCTNACATGCCCCTGGGAAGGCCATCGCATCACCATCGCAGTGTATACAGTCAAGGCGGTCAGGACTCTTGCTCCAGCGGATGTCGACACTCTGAGAAGACTCCAGTTCGCGCTGCCATCATGAAGGCAGCAGTGTCCGCACAGTGGGCAGTGAGCCGTAATCGGCACTTAGTGCGCCCTCTAGGGCCACTTGTACATACAGCATCTTTGCTGTACATAGTTCAATCGCTGACGCAAGCCATCACACATGGCCGATGAAATGGTCGATAGCTGTGTATTTGTACATTGTTTTCCAGCTGGCATACGATGAATCTCCAATTATGCACTCCAATGCTGAGTGATGCCGTGCCCTGCTGCACGATCTCTTGAACGATGAGTAGGTCGCAAGTTTGCAGCTATTCGTAGCGGAACTTGCCCAAGTGGTGTTGTGCTCTCGAAGCACCGGTGCAATGCANAAGTTTGCAGCTATTCGTAGCGGAACTTGCCCAAGTGGTGTTGTGCTCTCGAAGCACCGGTGCAATGCACTGCCACATACCTGACGCCAAGCTGAGCGACCGGCTGCGATTGGAATGAAAATAGTAGTAGTAGTAGCAGCAGGAGTAGTAGTAGTAGCAGTAGTAGTAGTAGTAGTAGCAGTAGTAGTACTAGTACTAGTACTAGTACTAGTACTAGTAGTAGTAGTAGTAGTCGTGGTGGTGTGGCGGTGGCGGTGCAGCATTTCGGGGGAATTCAATAACTGCTAATCGGTACGTCGCAATTGGGTCACTTGGTCAGCTTGATTTGGGGATGGCACTACGACTTGGGCAAGGGTTTAGGGTTTAGTGGTTTGGGGTCTAGGGTGTAGGTGTTTCGGGTTTAGGGTTTAGGTGTTGGCAGGTGACAAGTGCACCAAGTGATCCAAGTGACCATGGTCACCTGCCCAAGTCGTAGCAGCACCAAACGACCCAAGCGGACCAAGCGGCAGCATTCAGCTAGCGGTTCCCGATCTCCCGCTCACTGCAGTAGCAGCAGCAGCAGGAGCAGGAACAGGAGCAGGAGCGGGAGCGGGAGCGGGAGCCGTAGCAGTAGCAGTAGCAGTAGCAGTAGCAGCAGCAGTAGCAGTAGAAGTAGCAGTAGCAGCAGCAGTAAGAGCAGGAGTCGGAGGAAGAGGAAGAGGAGGAGTAGTAGTAGTAGTCGTCGTAGTCGTAGTAGTAGCAGCGTCGTAGTGGTGGTAGTGGTTAGATAGTGTTTAGTAGCTAGTTCGCAGTTGGGCAGTTAGAAAGTAGTACTACTGCTTCGTAGTCTGTAGTTTGGAGGTGGTGGTTGGTTGTTTTTGTTGGTGGCAGCAGTCGTAGTCGTAGTAGTAGTAGTAGTAATAATAATAGTAGTGGCAGTAGCAGTAATAGTAGAAGTAGTAGTAGCAGCAGCAGCAGCAGAGGTAGGTGGGTAGGTAGGTAGGTAGGTAGGTAGGCAGGTAGTAGTAGTAGTAGTAGTAGTCGTGGTGGTGGTGGTAGTAGTAGTAGTAGTCGTGGTGGTGGTGGTGGTGGTCATGGTAGTAGTAGTAGTAGTAGAGTAGTAATGGCAACAGTATTATAAATACCATTTCCACTATCTTCATCACTTCACTACATGCTGCTGCTGTGAGCACTGCTGCTGCTTCCACCCATTATTTACGTTGCCGGCGTCGCAAGCGCAAGCTCTCGCACTATCTCTGCATCTCAGGGTGGTTTGTATGCTTCCCGATTGCTCAAAGCTGTGCCGAGGCCTTGAGAGGGATGGGGCCATCACGCTGAGCGAGATGGAGTTGCCTGCTCCGCATGACGTGCACTGCTGACTGACGTGTCCCGTGTTAGTGTTGTCATCGCTGTCACAAGCAGCATGAGATGGCATTAAGACGGCCTGGTCCTGTTGACACTATGAGCTTTGGAAACAGTGAACAATAGGACTGTTTCAGATTGTGATTGGGAATTGGGAAAACGAAATATCAATCGCGACATGGGAACAACATGGATCCAACATGGAATTTCAGTCTTGCGGCGATGTTCTAAAGCGGACACACCAGCAAGAAACATGTAGGAAACTGATCGTGTAGTGAAAAACGAAGGCTTGCCTGTGGCAACATTATTCTCGGAAACGTACGCGGTCTCTGCCTGGACAGAAAACTCTGGGGGGCAGGCATCTATGTTACCCTCACTGTGTTTTATTTCATATTATGATCTGCCTCGGGGATGCTTTCTGATTTGTCTGGGTTTGTTTCGACTTTCTTCCGTTTTTTCCAGCAGGTTCGGTGTCTAATCCCCCCAGGTCCAGTAGATCTGAAATCCAGAAATGTGCAGAACACCGAAGCATCTGACAAATAGCAAGTGTTGCACTCCGCGAGCTTTTGGTTTCTGGAGTGTGTTTCATGTTGCTTTCTTTTGCTTCTCGCTTGTTATGATGTTAATTTGGTGTGTTATCGTGGTGTTGATTCCCATTTGTTTTGATTTTTCTGCCGAGCCTGTTGATCTGAGTTCGTTTATTTTCATCATGTTTCTTCTAAGTTTTCTAGTTTCTGGTTTATGATTTGATATCAGGCGGGAGGTCATCTTCAATGCAGCTGAATCGGTCAAGTCAAAGCAGTGGGCAGATGTGGACGGCTTTTGACATGAAAATGGTGATGTTCTACCTGCGTTCTGTGACAACTCTTTTGCCTAGGCAGTTCTTCAACGATGAAGAGGTTCGTGCCATGTTCCAGTCTCTGGACTTGACAGCAAGGTGCATCTTCGCTTGTTGCGTCGATTAAGCTTGTTGATTCCTGATTCCTCGTGCTTATTGCATCATGTCACCGGCCTGCAAGTTGTGGGATTCAAAAAGCAAATCGCAGGGACTCCTGGACATTGTTCAAGCTGCTGGACGAGGAGGGCAACGGTGACATTAACCTTTCGGTCGGCCGGCTGCAAATTCGGCGGGCCGGCTCACGGCAGGCCTTGTAATGTGGATGGATCGAGACACTGGTTTTTGCAGTTACAGAGTTGACTTGTAAAGGCAACGATTTCGATTTCCCAATCGAGGAGCAATCTAACAAAAGCCCAGCATTCGCTTGCATGACTCTAGCCGGTCCCTAAAGTTTTGCGGCCCAACAGGTCTTGAATGAGACAAGATCCGTCGCCAAGCGCATGATAGACTCTGAATGGCTGCGATTTCATGTGCGAAATCCAAACCGTACGCAAAAGGTAAATTCAATGTAAGGAAGTTGCTGGAGCACCATGACTCTTTTGTGGAGGCTTCGAGTTGCGCCTCGGTTCCTTTTAGTCCTCCGGGACCTGCGCCCTCCGCATCTACTGCAGATTGCTCTGGCGGCAGCAGCACTTTCGTCTCTTTGATCCATTAGTTTTGACACCCTTCTGTCTTCATTCGTAGTAAGACCTGGCTTTGTCACTACACCTCAGAAACAACGCTACACTCATACCTCTGCTACAGCTGGCGCCTCGTGCAGAGGCGATCTGCGGGCCTTGTAGCCCGGCTCAAGATCTAGTCGAAGCACAAAGGCACAAGGCCAAAGTGGCCCGACTAGACACACAGAGCACCCAACTGCTCTGTGCCCAAAAACAGGCCCCAGAAAAGTTACAGGACAACTGCTGCCCATCGCCAGTCAACTCAATGCTTCCACTTGCCCACAGATCTGCCGACACATTCATGAGGCAATGTGGAAAGCTGTTGGTTGGGCCTAACTTCTGGAGCCCTCAGTTCAGCCGCTTACAGCATTCCCGCCCTCCAACCACAATTGCGCTATGCTTTGCCTGTGCTCGCACGCTGCAGGCATGCTACGTAGTTTCACGTCCCACTCTCCAGCCTTGACGATCCCTTTTGTCAAGGCGGGTATGGACAACTCCATCATCTGAAGGTCCTTGCCGAGTGCCCATTTTCCACCTCCTTGACCTTGTCGCGATTGGCTCGACACTCCAATCGTTGCTTGCATTTCGTTCGACAGCTGGTTGCACGGATCATGCAGAGGCCTAGCCGGAAAGAGGAGGGTTCCGAGATGTTTCCGAGGAACCTCCAGTCATATTCAACTATGAATGTGGGGAATACACTAAACAGTGGGTCCTACTTGGAGGTTCATTGGAGCCAAAATGAATCAAGGTCGATAGTCGAAAGTTTCATAATTACGACTATCATGGACCAACCCACCTCTATGGTATGGCTGACATTCATCTGAGACCGCTGTTGCATCACCGGACCTGCTGCGACGGTCCTCGGTTTCCGGTTTAGGATTCCCTTGCCTATTGCAGGTTCACGTTTGGGGCGGTAAAGCTTATGACTTAACGTCCCCGTAGTTTAAGACAACGATTTACTCGAATGCGGTAGCCTTTTTCTGCTTAAGGATGAGCGACTCCAAGTGTACTGTTTGTTCAAAGTTTAGGGTGGACCTCAGGCCCCTTGCTTCAGGAGGTTTCACTTGCGGCATCTGCCGGGCTTTGGACAGGGTGCGAGGTGTGTGTCTTCGATTGCCCGAGGGTGCTGACGAGAACATCTTAGCCTTGATTTCGAGTTTGGAAGGCAAGCTGAGGGACCTGAGGCATTTCGGAGGTTCCCTACCTCAAGACTCATCGAGTACAAGCAAGCCTCCTGCCGGTGAGCGCTGGTCTGATGTTTGTAGAGTCTCCTCTAAAGCTACGCCAAAGGAACCTAGGGAACCTCCGCCACGTAATCCGGGTAGCTCATCTGATCCTCGCCGCCATAGCGCACCTGAGAGCAGCTGGGGCACTGGTAAGAAACGGAAGAAATCCAATAAAGGCCACTCAAGGAGGACGTGGCAGGACACGCGCGTCAAGGTGGCTAAGGGACGGAACTTCGACTGCGAGGGCGAGGGCTTTGACTGGTCCAACTCCGAGTCGGAGATTGAGTGACGAGGAGGCTGGACCCGATACCTTGCAAAGTTTCGTCTTTGGGATTTCGTTGAAGAAGCTATATGCGCCAAAGGGGAATATTAAAAAAGCCAGGCATCAGGACGCGATCCCGTCAGACAAAGGTACCTCCTATCCCGTCTCCTTTTTTAGGAGGTAGGGTACGGCGTTTCTACGATTACAAGGGGAAGCTACAGCGTGGTGAGAGCTTGGATATTTCAGCAGTGCCACTTTCTGGTTTTTGGGAGTTTGGGACTGACTACGTTTTCTCCGGCGACTATTGGGGTTCAACATGCCAAGCCCTAGGACGTTTGGAGAGCATAGTGTTGGGGAAGGGGGGCATGCATGCCAATCTGCTCCTCAAAGGGACCGACAACCCCGAACTCAAAGCCTGAGCAGAAGGCATTCTGAAGTGCGGGAGCCCCGCCGAACTGAGCGTTCACCTCTGCCCCGCTGGATGCCCCAAAACCGGGCTCGCTCGAGGTTCGCTGCACGGTGCGACCGTGCGCCGGGAGGCACCGGGGGATCAGTGGGGAAAGAACTTGGAGGGTTTGCTTCAAGGGCTGCCGGGGGGCGTAGGAGATCTAGACCGCGACCTCAGAGCCATCACGATGGAAGAACCCAGATTCCCCCCGGGGGCACCCATGCATCCCACAAGCGAGCCAAAAGCAGGAGCAGATCGCAAGAACACCAAAACAGGGGATCACAGCTTCAAGGGAACTCCCTTGGACGCCAAAGAGACAGTAAAGAAGTGTTTGAGGCGAAGAAAGAAAAAGAAAAAGAGGTCGAAAAAGAAGAGTGGCAAGAAAAGGAAGCGAGAGAGGAGCAGCGGCAGCGAAAGCAACAGCAGTCCCGGAAGCGAGAGCAGCAGGAGCAGCAGCGGGGGAACCATAGACTCAGCAGACTCAGGACATCCTTTCAGAGAAGGTCACAGAGTGAAGAGGTTGGCGAAGACTATTCCGGGTATTCTTACAAGGCATGCAGCAGACGAGATGGGTCGCCTTTTGGTGCAGCACGTGGGAGAAGAGAGCATGTATTCGATACAACCTATCCTTCTTCGCTATCTCCGCCTACATGTTATGTTGAAGAATCCAGCCCCAGCTCAGAAGAGGGAGTTATTGACATTGGGTCACGCTCTAGATCGATTACTTCGGCGAGACATTCTGGGGGCCATGGACCTCATGATGCAACGCGTCAAGGCCATCGAGCTGGTCCTAGCCGGGTCGACATGGCAAGTGGCACAAAATCTGGAATTAGTCCCCCTCGACCAGGAACTCATCACCAGTGTAGCCGAAGCCCAGGGAGCAGCGAGGGAGTTTCGGCAGGAATCAAGGGTTCAACGGGAGTTGGGAAAAGGTGGCGGCAAGACCCGATGGCAGGAGGATCCTCGCAAGAAAGGGGAAGGCAAAAAGGGGGACGGCAAGACTCACAAAGGAGGGGGGAAAGCAAATGCGGGGAACCCGGGCGGTGCCCCGAGGGCGGAGCCTACAAAGCCCCATTAGAGAGAGCCGATATAGGAGACAGACTGCCCCGGCAAATGGGTGTTGGGGGCCCGCCTGAAGCACCTGCTTTGGAACAGTGCGGTCCAGGCAAGCTGGGCGAAGTCCCGGCCGAGAGGGGCAGGCACCTGGGCAGTGAAGTTCTCAAGGATGGTTTTTATTCAGAAGATTGGTTTCAGAACATCGTTGATTTATTGTTGTGCGGGTGCGATTGTGGTTTCAGTGGTTTGGTAAAAGATTTCTGCAATGGGGGAGAAGCGTCGATGGCAGAGAGAAATCAAGAGAGAGCGTCGGTGTTCCCTCTGCCCCTGCCCAACTTGCAAACATGGAAGACCTCAGTGAGCTCGAAGAGCGGTATCAAAGTGTGGTTATTTTTGGTCGTATTTGGTCTAAATTACCTCAACGGCGGTTCCCACTGTCTCATGTCAAGCCAAAGTCCAACTGCGTTGCAGAGCGAGATTCTAGAGTACCTTGAGGGGCGCGTCAAGTGTTTTCTGGAACAGAGCTTCAGTTTGGAGAAGTTTGATTGGAGCAAGTTTTTGCAGACGCGCAGCGTGAGTTATTCAAATGAGGAGGTGCGAACAGCCAAGTGGACTACGTGGTCCAATGTAGAACCTGCTCTACCCCTAGGTTCGATTGCCTCAATCCCAGCAGTTGACCTTGCGGAGGGAGGAGTGTTGGACCTTTTGGTGCATCCTCAAAAGTATTTGGTTCCCGGGTGGAAAGATGAAGGAGTCAGAGCATCGAGAGTGATGGTTCGCGACGGTGATTGGGATGATCTAGCACGGGGACTTGTACACTTGTACGCCACAACCTTTGTGCAGTTCTTCCAGAGTCGGCGTTGCTAGCGCCAGGAGGGCAACCCCTTCTGAACGGACTTTTCGGGGTGGAGAAAGGTGAAAAGCAGGCGGATGTTGAGATCCATCGGTTGATCATGAACCTGATCCCTCTTAATTCCATCAGCGTGCCGGTGAGTGGAGATGTGGCTACTTTGCCACTGCTACACCAGATGGGGTCATTACAGCTTCATCCTCAAGAGGAGCTAGTTATTTCTTCCGAGGACATCCGATGCTTCTTTTACCTGTTCAGGTTGCCTCCCGCCTGGTTTCCGATGCTGGGTTTTGGTAAGGCTGTTCCGGCAGATCTGGTTCCTCCTGGAGTCGAAGAGCCGTGTTACCTCACCGCCAAGGTTGTACATATGGGTTATCTCAGCTCAGTGGGGGTCGCTCAACATTTGCACAGAAACTTCCTAAAGAAAGCCCAGGGGCCGATCAAGCAACTAGGCGGTTTCAACGAGGTGCGGAAAGATCGCACTTGGCCTTTGAGTAACCCAGTGTGGCGGGTGTACTTGGACAATTTCGACCTTCTTGAGAAGCAAGCTCCCGAGATGGTTAGATTACTCGAAGGAGAGGTATCACCCAATGTGGCCCCGTTGATTTCTGCCTATGAGGAAGGAGGCATCCCGCTCAATCCCAAGAAGTCAGCAAATCAGCAGACCAAGGCCGAGATTCAAGGTGCAGACGTTGATGGGAGCTCTGGGTGGAGTCGGCCTAAGAAGGACAAGCTTAGAAAGTATGTGAGCGCGGCGCTCTCCTTACTTAGGAGGGCACGTTGCTCACACAAGGAGATTCAGATAGTTGGAGGCGGCTTTGTGTACTTTGCTATGTTTACGAGGCCTCTCATGTCATGTCTGAACTTCATTTGGACTTTCATCCAGTCTTTCGAGGAAAGCGGGCCGCGAGTCCGTCCCATCCCAGGCGCTGTACTCTCCGAGATGTTGATGTTCCTCTGTCTGTTGCCCCTAGCCCACATTGATCACAGACTTTCCACGTCTGACTTGGTAATGGCCAGTGACGCATCGCTGTTGGGTGGAGGCGTATGCGCCTCGCAAGGTGAAACCAGTTTGGGTGTACAGGTGAGTCAAGGAGCTTTCCGAGGAGAGGATCACCGTGATACCCCCGATGGTGGGGTTGTGTGCATCGGGCTCTTTGATGACATGTCTGCAGTCCGCGTGAGCCTTGAAGCCATCCATGCCTTTGTTGCTCTGCATGTTTCAGTTGGGAATGGTACATCCGCACGGAGGGTGGTGGAAAGCAATTTTCCAGACACCATATTCGTGGACGAAGTGGCCAACATTACCCCAGCCATGTGTCAGGTTTGGGCAGGATTAGCGTCCACGGCGAAGCTCATCTTGATTGGAGCTGGAGCGCCATCCCATAGATCAGTCAATTCCTCGGTGAGGCCCTTTGTGGACATGGTTCGGAAGGCTTTCAGCTGGTGTCCACTGCATTTCCTGCAGGAGAGTGTTGCGAGCCTTGATGCACAGACTCGGGTCGCTCTCACCCGCGAAGCAGACGTCATTCCTTACCGCATTTGCGCTTCGGAACTATCGCCGTCCCGTCGGGATAGACTTTATTGGTTTACGTGGGCCTTGGAACACGAAGAAGGTGTTGAGCTTCATCCACCCCAGAGCGGTGATCCGGCCACGTATGGGCGGGTATGCTTCACCAATCATGTGAAGCACGTTGGATGCCTAGAGCCTGGCTGGGCTTTGCATCCAAAGGCAGGTTGCCTCACCACTTTTACAGCGGCTCAACCCAGCCAAACCAATCGGGATAAACCGGCAGGGATCGCCCGATGCAGTGCCCAAGCACTTGATCGTTGGGCCGCTGATCGCCATCGTTTTCCCCCGTACCAATACAAAGATGAAAATCTTCTTTGGCATCCCAACAAGCCTCCGCGCACACCCAGCGTGCAGGAGCGCGAACGTTGCCTTGGTTTTCCTACGGGGTACACGCGAAACGTGTTGCCAAAGAATGAAGCTAAAGGCAACCCCCAAAAGATGGAGGACATCCAAATGACCTTGTTGGGGAATACCTGGAGCGTCGCAGTGGTAGCTTTCTTGCTGCTTCAACTCCTCCGCCCTTTAGGGCTGTGCGTGACGGAGTCATTGCACCAGTTGCTCTCTAGTCTTTTCGGTGGACTGCCGATTTTTTCAAACACCTTGCTGTCTTGGCATCCGCTCGGCGAGAGCTTCATCAGTCATCCTTCGGGATCGGGAGGCCGGCTGGTCCCAAAGTTGCTTACCTTGCTGTCTGGCAAAGGGAGCGACATCATGCTCCAAGTGGGAGCCGAGGTTCAGGATCATCAGCGGTTTCGGGCATCGATTCCAGCCCATCTTTGGTCTTGGAAGACCATTTGTGGATGGCCATGGCCAGCCACAGAAAAGGATCACATAAATCGCTACGAACTCCGTGCGGTTTATACGGCTCTGCGATGGCGGGTTCTCCGGCGAAAAGAGCTGAAAACCCGTTTCATCCATTTGACTGACTCCATGGTCTGTTTGCACGTTCTTTCCCGTGGACGCTCGAGTTCCCGTAAGATACTGTCCTTGATGTACCGCATTGCTTCCCTTCTTCTTTGTTCCGGTCTCCATCCGTTCCTGGCATACGTGTCCAGCGCTACAAACCCAGCCGACGCACCCAGTCGGCGCCTTAAACGCGTAAAGCGCAAATGGGGAAAGTAGGAGTAGCAGCGCGAACAAAACAGGAACGAAAGATGGAGAGACAACGTTTGGGAACTTTGCGGTCAAACACGGTAGCACAACGAACCCGACAGCGTTACGACGCCGCTTTGAAAGCTTTTTACTTGTACGCGCAGATCCAACGCATCTGCATCCCAGATCAAGCGGAAGGCGTTGACAGTGTGTTTGCGGAGTACATAGAGCACCTTTGGGAAGAAGGCGAAAGTCTCTCTTTGGCCACGGATGGCCTTTCAGGCCTCCAGGACCTCCGTCCTCGTTTCCGGGGTTACCTTGCGCTTTCCTGGCGCTTGGTCCGCACTTGGCAAAAACGGGAAATGCCTCAACGGGCACCCCCTCTTCCTGAAGACCTTTTGCAGTGCCTCTGTGGCTACTTTCTTTTTAAGCACAACCCGCTCATGGCCTTAGCGCTTGAAGTGGGCTTTTACTCTGTTCTTCGCACCGGGGAACTGCTCAACCTGCAGGCCTCGCATGTGCATGTATCATCGAACTTCGAATTCGCAGTCATAAGTCTCGGTCTGACCAAGACCTCACAAAGGACTGGTACTTATGACTCTGTCACACTGCGCGTAACGGAAGTGTGTTTTCGGCTGGCCCAGTGGAAACAACAGGTCAAGCCAGGCACTTTCCTTGTACCTGTCTCTGCGTACCTCTTTCGTAAAGCTTTTGACCAGGGCTTGCAGGCTCTGGGTCTCCTTGACTGGCACTTCAGGCCATACAGTCTAAGGAGAGGGGGCGCTACCATGTACTGGCGCCGACATCCTAATTTTGATGCGGTCCGCCACATGGGAAGGTGGAGCAGTGAAAGGACTGCTAAACTCTACATCCAAGACGGCCTGGCCAGGCTGGCTGAGATGTCCTTCGAAATTTCTCAAGAACCTTTTAAGAAGTTCTACGCGCTTTACCTTCGGCAAAGCACATCGCTACGCAACTCTCGGGGTCGTGGATAGGGGTGGCAGGCGAGCACAGGCGAAAGCACTAGCTCCGGAGCTCTTGACAGCAGGCACAATAGGAACGTCATACTTTCATGTTGCCTACCATACCGCTCATCTTCGGAGCACGGNCTGTCGCTGACTTGTAAGACTTGTAAAAGCCTGCCTACACTAGTAAAGCCCCTGTCTCCGACTTTTCTTCTACAAAACCTCCTCCATTGCTGGAGCGAAAAGAGAGTGAGCGTTGTCTTTGACTTAACGTCCCCGTAGTTTAAGACAACGATTTACTCGAATGCGGTAGCCTTTTTCTGCTTACCCGCCCTCTCCGCCCAGGCACTTCTTTCTTTCTGCAGCTGGGGAGGCTAATTCGTGCACGTCCTTGTCCCTTTCCGGGATAGGGGTGGCAGGCGAGCACAGGCGAAAGCACTAGCTCCGGAGCTCTTGACAGCAGGCACAATAGGAACGTCATACTTTCATGTTGCCTACCATACCGCTCATCTTCGGAGCACGGNGGATAGGGGTGGCAGGCGAGCACAGGCGAAAGCACTAGCTCCGGAGCTCTTGACAGCAGGCACAATAGGAACGTCATACTTTCATGTTGCCTACCATACCGCTCATCTTCGGAGCACGGTCGCTGACTTGTAAGATTTGTAAAGGCCTGTCGCTGACTTGTAAGACTTGTAAAAGCCTGCCTACACTAGTAAAGCCCCTGTCTCCGACTTTTCTTCTACAAAACCTCCTCCATTGCTGGAGCGAAAAGAGAGTGAGCGTTGTCTTNCTGTCGCTGACTTGTAAGACTTGTAAAAGCCTGCCTACACTAGTAAAGCCCCTGTCTCCGACTTTTCTTCTACAAAACCTCCTCCATTGCTGGAGCGAAAAGAGAGTGAGCGTTGTCTTAGGTGTAACGTTTCGAGTTTCGAGTTTGGTGTACAGCGTAGTTTTGCTGAAATGTGGTGATTTACTATTAGAAAGAGTTCGGGGAAGGACAACACATGAGGGTGGTGAAAAATGCTGGAACAGGACAATCGGTAATGGCACTGCTGGCAAGCGCGCACGTAAGCAATGGCGAACCGGCGGCGCCGCAGACTCCCGACAGAGCTCCTTCGGTTGCAACGCCGTCTCTGCAGTAGATGCGGAGGGCGCAGGTCCCGGAGGACTAAAAGGAACCGAGGCGCAACTCGAAGCCTCCACAAAAGAGTCATGGTGCTCCAGCAACTTCCTTACATTGATTTTACCTTTTGCGTACGGTTTGGATTTCGCACATGAAATCGCAGCCATTCAGAGTCTATCATGCGCTTGGTGACGGATCTTGTCTCATTCAAGACCTGTTGGGCCGCAAAACTTTAGGGACCGGCTATCGTGCGAGTGTTCCGAGTTGCAGCTATATTGACGGCCTTGCGTTCGGCTGCTCCTCGATCGTGGATGTGTGAGAAGCACATCGAGCGCCAAAGAAGGATCCCAACGTTATAAAACCCGCCGGGCTCCAAAGAAGATGCTGCTCACTTAGCAAGCACATCTGAAATGCTGGAGTCGTCCGTGCCCAAGAAAACGGAAAAGGCGGAGGGTGGGACATGAAAGCACGCTTTTTGCGGTGCGGTTAGCTAGGCCAGTTGCGGCCACGGTGCCATTGGTAAGCCAGTTTGTGAACTCTCGTGAGTGCATCATCAGAAGATGTTGTGCGACATAGGAATTCATTGATGGATGCCTACGGCTTCGCGGACCTGCGAAGGCCATGTCCTTTGACACGAATTGTAATTCCCACCTTTGAAGCAGAAGATGTTGTGCTTTTGGTGTCGATTCTGATGTGCCGTAGGCGCTGGACATTGCTTGCGTCATGGACGAGAGCCGCCGCATCAAACGAGCCCGAGCTGAGTCATGGGTCGAAAGTTCGGTGATGTGTGTGTGGGGTTCGTCAAGAAGTCGTTCATCTCGCTTCATTTACATGTTGGCCGCGTTGATGACCGCTGCTCGCACTTGAGGAAAGGTGATGATCACAGAAGAGCGCCTCTACAACATGGAGGCCTTGGTTGGCGAGTTGTCATCGAAATTCCAGTCGATGCTTTGCGAAAAGCTTCCAGCAGTCTTTACGTGTTGAAGCCTGGTGGGTCATAGCTGCTGCGGCGGCAACCTGTAGCCTTGGACAATTGAGCTCAGGACATCGGTGCGTAAGGAGCCGGTGGCACCCAAAGAGGCCCGAAGCCGCAACTGCAGCCTGTGACAGCAGGTCTAGCTGTGTGCAAGCGAGCTTGAAGCAGTGTCGTGACGAATCAGGGTGTGCTCCTGAAGATACCCCTCGGAATGCTGCCGCTAAGCCTTTGAAGGCCCACAGTTCTGTCCCCAGGACCCGCCGTTGCTGTCGTCGTTGGGTCCGGGGGGCAGTGAGCTCAGCTCATCTAAGATGCCATTTTGTCGAAAGTGTTCGGGCGCCAGATGCGACATGTCCGAGCCAAGGCTTCGTGTGCGGTGCTACGGCAGGGGCCGCATGGCGAATAAACAGCGCTGTCGGATTCTTCATGCGTTGCGGCAAACACTGAACCGGCTGCAGGGTCCATGGATGCAGCATGACGAATGCCTCCATCTTCCAGACGTGCCGTTCGACGTCGGTCCTGACCTGGGCCGCCCCTGCCCCCCGCAGCGAATGCTGCGAGGCAAGGTCGGACTCGGATCATTGGATCAGGTCGACTGTTGGCTGTGCATTGCGGTGCAGCACCTGAAGGTCGCGACACAAGGCTGATGAATGCTTCTCGGTCATGAAGGGAGGGCGGGCTCCTCGTCAAGCGTGCAAGCTCTGCCGTTTGTTCCTCAGGCTAAGGGCAATACTGAAGAGCCGCATTTTCCGGACCTGCTGTACGATCTTGGTCCGCACAGCTTCCCGTTGAAGCAGCTATCCTTCTGAATAGCTGCAATAGGCAATAGGCTACAAACCTGCAGCATGGTCGCTTCAAAATCAAGCAATTCACTCTGCAGGGGAATTGGAGGAAGGGACAGTCATGTCGGTTTAGGGTTTGAGGTTATGATGAACGACGGAATGTAAACGATACCTGTTTGTCACGGCCGGGCCACCAGCTTCGCTGGCGCAAGGGCTGCCAATTGTGCACATGCGGAAGAATCAGAAGCTTGAGCCTATCTTGGCTCGTATGCCGGCTTGGGTTTGTGCAATCGTGCACCAAGGATCTGTGTTGCTTTCAGGTTCTGACATTCGAATGCGCATATGAGCTGTCGTGAGCTACTGAGTTAATGCATTTCGATCAGTCCAAGACTGATGAAGCTCTTCCCGTAACTTTCTGTAAGAACCGGAAGTGTTACGGCACGCAGTGGTTGAATTCGTCCTGAAATCTTCGCAGGGTTCTAGGAACAGGCGGTCCAGCGGGTGCGGCTATGGGGTCTGGGAACCAGTATCCCTCATCTACGAGCAGCCCGAATCTACAGTTTGGTATGGCATTGGCTGACGGAAGAAATCAACCGTTCAACCCTCAAACCACCTGCTGGTGGCGGTTTTGGCGGTGGTGACGGTGGGGGCTGATGCCGTTGTGGCATGCCGAAGGCAGTGCCATGTTTGCTCATTGAGAAGGACAACGTTGGCCAGGAAAAGCTCGCCAGTCCTGACTGCTTGAACATATGCGAGGAGCTGGACAGCCTGTCCCTGCCCGCTAGCCGAATAGATAAGCCTAATTGGCTGCTTGAGCGAGTGGGAGTGCAGCACACGTGAGCTTAAAGCATTCGAATGTTCTTTCTGCAAGGCAACCGTTGCGGACGCAGTCTACTGAAAATCAGGACAGTCTGTTTGACCGCTGCCTTGCTTGGCGACGTCAGTTTCGGATGTGCTCCACGTTTCAAGGTCATAGCGAAGCCCGTAGCAAACAGTGCATGTAGAACAGGTGGGTGTGCCTTGGTCGCTGCCTGCAGGAGGTCGCCAATCTCGCAGACGACAACGATCAGGTTAACAACGAAGAGGTTCAATGGAACGGCTGCCTGTGTGCATGCGACAAGTTTAAGAAGACACCTACTGCCGCGCTAGCCGAAGAACCTGCGGATGGCAAGCTGTGAGTATTGTGCATGTAGGCAGTTTATGAGGCTTCATAGCGTTCTTTCTGCTCCTTCGAGGCAAAAGGCATCGACAGCTCGGGGGTAGATCCTGTTGCCCAGGCCGACTGCAACGGATAACTGTGCTGCTCGTGTTGCCATCTGCTGAAGGTTTTCTGGTTCCATTTGCAAGAGAGTCATTTGAAACCAGGCACTGATGGAGCAGGTGGCTGCAGCAGAGGCAAGAGATATCAAGGGATGGTTGTGCCATGCTGGTCATGCCTTCTTGTGCAGTCGACGGGCCTGATCTGCATCTTTGCGCCAGGCTGCAGCTGAAGGCTGATGCGCCAGGAAAGCAGCATAAAACGGCTCGTATGTGTCACTTGCCGTTTCTGTGACTTGGCCTTGCCTTCTCGTGGCTTCCAACAGCGACTTCCTAGGCAGAAGGTTGGCCACGGGGGTGGTGGGCGACGGGGCAGTCGAGGTCGAGGGTTGTGTTGTGGTGGGCCTTGCAAGAATCTTGCAAGCACTTGCACCCAAAGACTGTGTCCTGAATGGTGCCGGCAACCGCATGTTGCATCTTGATTTTTTGTTTGTGTTGGTCACTGGTGGGCCTTGCATTCAGTATTGACAGGGCTTTTACGACAAAGCTGTGTCCTGAAGGAGGTGTGTCGAGCTTGCGTAGCATCTTGATTTTGGGTTGGGTTGATCATTGGTGGGCCTTGCAAAAAGTCTTACAATAATTGTACCACGAAACTGTCTCTGCCGAGCATCTTGATTTTGAGCTTGTTGATCGCCTTGCAAAATGTCTTGCAACACTTGTTCCAGAAGACTCCGTCCTGAAGGGTACTTGCAACCGGGCGGAACAGCACTCCTTCGAACAATCAAAAAGCAGCGCAACTGCTTGGTGCAATGCTCCCGATGCTAGTACCTTATTCCTTCCAGCCAATCATAAAGTGAGTGCGTGCCCGCATACGGGTGTGAAAGCGTGAATGAGTGAGTGAGTGAGTGAGTAAGTGGTTGAGTGCGCGAGTGAGTGTCGACAGCAGCTACTCTGCAGCCTGCCACCCACGTCCCCTTGCGACTTCTCAAGCGGGCTCCCGTCATGGCACCCTGCGTTGCAGTTCAAGCAGGGGAAGGGCTACTGCAGCCAAGCATGAACAGCATGCATGTTGATGTAACAGCGGAGTTCGCTACACACTGAGGAAGGCGAAATAAGTGCAGCCAGTGCGTGGGCAGGCATTCTCCAGACACGGAGGGCAGGCACTGCACCAGATGCCAAAAACATAACCTTTGTTCCAGCACCGATGGCAAACACGCAACCACTGCTAGCGTGCTCTGCATGAGTCGCTATCGCGCCCCAGATGCAGATGGAACACCTTTTGTCCAACACCGAGAGCGAGCACTCAACCTCCCGCAAGAGTGCGCCAGAGAGAACACGTTTGTTCCAGCACCGAGGGCGCACAAGAAACAGCCGATCGATCAGAGGACACATGGACGGACGGAGTCCTTCTCGAAGAGAAAGCACGGATCCAAACTCGCTTTTTGTCGGTTGATAGACCGGTTGAGCCTGCAGCCGGCCGGAGCGCCTTGCGTCAACTACCACATCTCTTTCCTTGATGCAGGAGTCCGCTACGCATACCCAACATCAGCATGCCTTGACCAGGAGGGGGGGGGGTGCTCGTCGGGGCCTACCTCCTTGGTGGGCCACACCCTGTCAGCCATGGGCCCATTGCTCGGCCCGGGTCTTTGCCAGACTTTCTGCACGGCCCACCAGTAAACAGCCAAAGCAACAAATCAAGATGCCGCACGTGGTTGCTGGCACCATTCATGACAGTCCTGTGGTATTGAGCCGGGGCAAATATGAGTGGCCGACACAAGGTCAAGAAAAGCCAGAAATGTTACAGATTTAGGGACATGTCTGAGGCACCCACAAATCATCCGAGAGCCACCTGAAGATCCTTCGCAGGGAGCATGGATAGCAATGATAGCAATGTCGAGCATACTGTATGAAGAGAGACTCTGACATCGTGTGTACGGGTACCGTGTCGGCACTCCGGCTACAAGCGCAGTACCTCGCCTTAAGTTCTTTAAGCCACATGCAACGGAGATCTTGCGTGTTTCCACAGTTCTCCGAAAAACCTCCCCAAATACACTGGAAACCCTTTCAGACTACCGCCGCCTTTTCCCTCTTGGCTCCTTTTTGCCGTTCTTAGCCTGTGCTTGGCCGATGGACAATGTCTGCATGATGCTTGAAGAATCAGGCCGAAGCCAAAGCCTCTTGAAGTGTCACATCATGTCACATCAAGCCGAGGGATCGCGCTTGTGCCGGGGAGCTCTTCAGCCAAAGGCCCCGAAAGGCCCCGCAGGGCCGCGAAAGGCCATGGCGGTCATGGCGAGACCCGTTTCGAGGAGAGGCCGATCCCTCGATGAGCCGAGGCCGAGCAGAGGAAAGGGCAAAATGCGGAGTTCTTCTTTCAGTGTTATTGGAGTTGCAGCAACGATTTGGCCAGCACGAAAGCCCTTTTTCAGCTGCCAGCACTTTTTCCATGGTACTTTGAGCTGTTTTGCGAGTCAAGTCCGACAGGCTCTTATCTGCTGACTTGGATTCCATTCAACACCTCAGCTCCGCCGGACATCCCACGTGGAAGCGCAAGTGGCGCCACTGAATTTCGAGGACATGGATTGTGCGAGAAGGGTGCAGCAAGATGCACAGCACCTCGGGCTGGGTTCAATGTAGAGACATTTTTGGAAGCATGCTTCTCGCCAACGCAGAGTGCCATGCCTGCTCTTCTCGGAGGACGCTTGTACTTCCAGCGGCTGTGCCCCGAGATTGGGTTTCACTAGCCAGCGACCTTGCCAGGCCTTTGAGGATACGAGAACTGTAGCCAGTCGGACACGTCTCTGAAAGGACACGCATGATGCATGGCAATGGCTTGTCATGCTTGCGTAGTCGTGCTAGTGCTGTTACTTTGCTGGCTCAGATCCTGAGCCAAAGGCCCGTGCGAAAGCTCCTGGCAGCTGGGAATGTTTTGGCCTTCAGGAGGCAGGCTGTGGGAAACCAATGTCGAATGCGTTTTGTTTCTGCTGGTGAAAATCTCACTTCCACAATGCTCAGCGAATGATGTCGTGCGACACTGCGATATTCTTTGAGGCTTGTTCGGGAACGAAGCCGCCAGCTTGCGCCACTTGTTGCACAACCGGAATATCCAGGCACCGGCTGGCAGACACAGGGTGCCCAGCCCATCAGGTGGGGTATCCACGTCTAGTGCCTCAGGGCCTTTTGAGAGGGCTTGAAATGGACTTGATTCGAGAGGGGTTGCGAGGGTTTCGCTAACAGTGCCGAGCCACTTCCTGTGCAAGCATGTCCGAATCCATGCCCCCCTCGACCCCGAAGTCCGAAACTGCACCGGAGTTTAGGGTCACGGGCAGTCGTGAGGGCGATCCTGTTGCATTGAAGGCCGCGTCCCGTGTGTACCTGTTTGGAAGCGACGGGCCGGATCTGTGGCTGCCTTTGTCGCCTGATTGCAGCAATCCTTTTCGAGCTGAGCTCCTGCGACTCTTGTGCCGGCTATAGATCCACGTGGCCAAGAGCGGTGGCACGGCCTTTCGCGATGCTCTCTTGCGGGGCCCAGGCGCTGCAGGCGCTGCATGCTTGTGGGGCTGCGCCTGACTTGTCAGCCTGACTCACTGTCAGGTGGTGCGGGCTTGCGAGTCCAACCGAATTTTCCTTCAGCGCCTTGGTCAAATTAGCTTTTACTGCAAAAATCAGCTCCAAGTGTGCCTCGTCAGTCGCTTAGCTTGCGCCGTCATGCTGCAGTAAAGTCTGTTGAGTTTGTCTAGTATGACCGCGGTTCTGTTCCGTTTCTGTGATCCGTGCCGTAATTGTTATTGTTTGCTTCAGTTTCTCGGTTCGGTTCTTGCGGTTCCAGTTCCATGTCTCTACGCAATTGCTGATTCCTCAGTCCTCAGTTCTGCTGTTCGCTGTCTTTCATGCAACCCTGGGTACATAGGCCACCAGCTGGTTTAATTCTTCTCCAGGCCCTTCACCCCCGGCGCCAGCCAGGAAGTACGAATTTGGCACACTCCGGGCCTGTAACCTGCCAAATTGCGTTCTCCCGCACGTTCCGTCGCACCCTCTGATGCCGTCGTGTTGTGGTTCCCTAAAACCTGGTCGTCTGCACGTTACGACGTTTGTAACTTCCCTCTGAGATTCTGGCTGCTCCACGCTCGGGAACTGTTTTCCCGGCCACGTGCGGTGAGGTAGGAAATCTTCTGCTCCTCTCAGTACGGTGGGAATCGCAGAGACAGCTTCGCCATGCAATTCTGCCGTCAGCATCGTCAGCTTTTGTCATATAGGGCAGAAGCTGTGTCCACATGAGGATGTCGAGGTCCTGAATGCCGCATGGCTGCACGCCTTGAGCTGGCTCTGCAGTGTCGGCCTTTGAAGATTTGTGGGGGGACCACATTTTCAGGCCACTTCCTTTGCAGTGGGCCGGTTGCGCTGGGCCTACTCGAAACAGATGCTTCGTCTTGCAAGTGGGAATTGATTAGGAGTGAGTGCGGGCTCACGGCCTCAAGTTCGGTTGCTCGTGCTTTCCAATTTTGTGTTGAAAGTCTCGGGAGCTTCATAAACAAGCGCAAGTGGTTGCTTGCGGCTACCGTTGTGGCGTGTTGTGTCTGTGCGATCCATGTTGCAGTTGCGCTGTCGGTGTATGGTCCTGAAACGGTAAGTATCGTAACGTGTGGCACATGAAATGTTTCTGGATCTGCAGCCTGCTTCACTTGCCATGAGGAATGCTCTCGAGATGGGCTCCATTGGAATGGTTCCCAAAGGGGAGCTCGCCTGGGAACTTCAGGCAGGTTCGGACGAAGTGCTGCTTCAGTTTGCTCCTGCCATCCATCCTTCTGAGAGCGGCAGCAAGAGCACGTCCCTCTGCACGTCTCATCAACAGAGAAATTGGGAGGCTGAGGCGACCCCTTGCTGTTATGGGCAATACACGATTCCGTGCATCAAGGAAGCGTCTTCCTGCAACTTCTCCATCACTCCTCCAGAAAAGGTCCCCTTGCTAACTCGGCTTCTTGAGCTTGGCAAGCATTGACAGTGGGTGTGGTATGGTGTGGTCAACGTAGTCTGCGTGTTTTCCCAGCCTCGTCGACTCGTCCGGCTTCTCGAGCTCCTTGTGAGAGGGCTTTTACATCGAAAAGCCAATCGGCAGGTGGAGGTGCCATGAGGTACCCCTGTACTAGTTTCGAAAGGGTGCAGTCCGGTGAAAGCTAGTTTGCTGCCAGCAAAGTCAAGCGAGGCTAAAAGGTCCAGAACGGGAACCCGAAAGTTTGCAAACAGGTCGGAGAGGCTTGGATGTCACGGAGCAAATTTGATGATGACAAATGACTGCTGGTCCCACTTTGCTGCACTCAATCGTTGAATCCGCGGTGGAAAAATTAACAAGGCACTGCTAGCACACCAGCCTCGAGACTCAATGCCGTACTCCGTGCCAGAAGCGCTGCAAACTGTAGCCCGTGAGCATTTGGCTACTGCAGTGCAGGTTCCACGGATGCTGGCTGAGGCAACAGCGCAGTTGCAGAATCGTTCGAGACAGGTGCGGCAAGCTGGGTAAGTGTCAAATGTGTTTTCTTACCGTCTCACGGTCGTTCTGTCTCTCTTGCCCTCCGCCTGTGTCTGCGCGTCCTGGCTTTTATCTCTGTGTGTGCGTGTGTGGCCTGTGACTGCCTCGTTGTTTTGTCATGTGATGCAGGGTGGCAGAAGGCTTGGGCTAATAAAAATCTGTATCCGGTCAGGAGGACAACGCACCCTTGCCGTGTCTCTGTGCCATGGCAGCATGCAAAGGGGCAACATGATGCGCGACCAGTCCCAGCTGCTTCCGGGACCAAATGTCTATGATCAGGATGTAGATTTCAGCATGCAGCAGTGCGGTCTCTGTATGTATGGAGTGAAGACGAGATTTTCTGTCATGGTGCTTTCTGTGCAAGGTTGGGTGTACACGTTGGGTGGAGGATCGGGGACCAACATGTAGCTGCGATTCGGCAGGCACGCTTCACTTCGACTTCTCCATTGTCCAGCCGCTCTTCCAGTCTTTGCCAGCCAACCGTGTTCTAGGTGCCGCACGTACTTGGTTGAGCTCTTGAAAAAGTACCGCAACTTTTTTCAGACCTCCCTTTGATTTTTTTGCACCGGCTAGCAAAGTGCGATAATTGCTCGTTGTCTGTGTGTGTGTGTACACCCTGATTCTAAGCTAAGGGTTTTGGCAGGACATGTGTTTTGTGCAGTCTTTGCAGCAACAGCAAGGGGGCAGAGGAGGCCCATAGAGCTCTGCCCAACGAAGCTCTCTACGGTGACCTCAGGATACTGATGGATACTGGGACTGATCGTCCCAGCGTACCTGCGTATAATATGGCAACCAGGCCAAGCCAAAAACCTGGCACGCCGAGAAATGTGCAGTGCAATGTTCTTGTCAGCCTTCAGGATACTTAGGCGAATCTCTTTCGACTTCGAGATCTTCTCAAAAGTAAGGGCAAAAGCCGTTGGATTTGGTCTTTCGCCACTTCTCCGTGTGTGTGCACTTCTCTAGTTCATGAGATCAGGGGTTCACAACCCATCAGTTGCTGCCTTGACAGGTTGGACAGTTTCGTGCCCACTTATCAATTTTCTCTTGCAGGGGGACACAGCATGTCACTGGGACTGTGTCCAACGAAGCTACCAGTGACATTGGAAGAGAGGACTGATCATTCTCTTGTACCTGCAACAAAGTTTGTGACTTCTTTATCGTGCAGGCTGTACATGGTGCCATATGTGCCATTTTGTGATATCCTCGCTGTGCAAATATGTGCATGACCCACATGACATCACATTGCAATGCGCCTGAGCAGCTGGTGTAGTCATGTCCCTTGCGGGCATCCATCCGTGAGTGCAGACAACACTTCCAAGTGTGTGACAACGGCTTTCCGTCACGGTGCCGTGGTGGTCTCCATCGGAGGCAGTCCTCATTGCAGGGGATCCGTACACCCCTTGGGGGAGCATCTCCCTCTCTTCCGGGTCTGGAGGAGACATGAGTGTCTCTGTGCGCACAGTTCGGCATATGCATCTGTTAGGGAGCTGCTCCGCCACCTTCTCGACTTACTTTTGCTCTTCCCTATTCTGCCTTTTCTCAGGAGTGCATGTGCTCTGACATGAGGTCTCATACATTAGGGTAAAGTGCTTGCAGCAAAGTATGTCACTGGGAAGCTACCAGTGACATGGGAAGAGAGGTCTGATCATCCTCTTGTGCCAGCAACACAGTTTGTGACGTCTTTATCGTGCAGGCTGTACATGGTGCCATTTTGTGATATCCTCACTGTGCAAATATGTACATGACCCACATGACATCACATTGCAATGCGCCTGAGCAGCTAGTGTAGTTCTGTCCCTTGCGGGCATCCATCCGTGAGTGCAGACAACACTTCCAAGTGTGTGTGTGTGTGTGTGTGCGTCTGTGCGTGTCACGGCCGCAGACTCCGTGACCAAGAGTTTTGAACATGTAGTACCGTCGCACCATAAATGGAATGTGGCTGGATCACTAGGGTGAGTCTCCTGCCAAGCCGCGACAGCCTGGGAATGTTCATCACACGTGCTGCTTGTTTGTCATTCTGCATACTTTTTCTTTCGTGAAGCTGAACAGTTCCCCAAAACAGGGTTGTTGTCAGTGCGCGGTGGACAGGCGCACCCCCGCTCTGTAGCTTTCGCTACATCGTTGAGTGTGTAGGGGTGGACATCAGTCCTTGTGTTTTGGCCGTAGAAGAAGCCGATAAAGTTTTAGCGGGGCCACGCTGCGGTCTCCAAATTTTATCTTTCCGAGGGGTTTAGAATCTGGCGAAATTCAAAGTCGCGCTCTCGCACGCAAAGAGCACTCATCCACCACATGTGCTCGACACAGCAGCGCGTCTTCAACAACGATTCGGGCGGTACGTTTCTGCAGCGACATGTCTGCGATTCCGGTCTGAGTTGCATGTTTCTCAAGGCAGGTGCTAGATCACTACGATTTACAGCTACGCGAAGCGGGGCCAGGAGGCTCTTGAGCGAATCGCGGTTTCAGGAACGGAAACTTTGCTGGACGGCACATCGCCGTTTCACTGGGCCAACACGACTGCCTATAGTCTTCAACGATTGCTTACTTGCGATCCTTCACGTGAAGGCCGTGACAGAATCCGGGTTGCAACTTCATGGCCTTGGCGGCTGGCTGTCACTCCTCCATGCAATCCACGCCTGTTGATGCCACACGAAGAGCTCCTTCTAAACACGCGGGCTCTTGCATCTTGACCTGCAGCAGGTCTGAAGCTGAAGTCTTTCTGTGGCTGCGATTTTGTAAGCTGTCCCACGGTCGGCTGTGTCGTTGACCTTGAGACCCAGGCGCGAAACAGCAAACCTGCAGTGATTTATTCATAGGTTGCTCCGGTTGATGTTTTAGCTATTTTAGCACGCGGGCTGAAACCCCCAAGCTTCCTTGCGGGACGTGGCCAATTGGGGAGGAGCAATGGAACAGGTTTTGCGCAGAGTTCTCGAAGCTTGCTTCGGACGACTCCTTCATGTTTTGACAAAAGTCAAAAAAGAATCATTTTTCGCGCCGGATTTATCGTGCCCGCACGGCGCCCGTTGCATTGTTTCCGCTCACGTCCTCCTCCATTGGGCAGTCGGATTCATAGGCAATTCCAATACATGGGCCACCTCTTGGCCATTTTGGCCGTCCTCCTGAATCCTCCCATAACATGGAAGAAGCATTTGCAGCCAGTTTTTTTCCGCTAGATCGGGGTTTTCTGTTGGATGGAGTTGTCCGATTAGTTGGGCTTTCCTCTGAGGTAGGGTTTTCTTGGCATGGCCGGGTCTCAGGATTTTTGTGCATTGTCACAGGTACTATTGTAGTATTGTAGTAGTAACACCAGCGATACTAGTATGTGTTTAGCAGTGGTAGTAGTGGTGGTAGTAATGGTGGTAGTAGTAGCAGTAGCAGTAGCAGTAGCAGTAGCAGTAGCAGTAGCAGTAGCCGCAGTCGCAGTCGCAGTCGCAGTCGCAGTCGCAGTCGGTTGAAGTAGCAGTGGCAGTTGCAGTTGGAGTTGCAGTAGCAGCCTTTGTAGCCTTTGTGCGCAGCAGTCTGTCGACCGCCCTGCGGCGGAGTAAAAGAGCAGGCGATTTCGCCCGGCACCTCGAAGGCACGCAGCATTGCTGCCTCAGAAACACACTATAGTGTCCACGATGTCATCGCCTCGCGAGGCCTTTGAGCATGACATCAGACTATGACAACATCAGAAGTACGGGAGTCTCGTCGAGTGTACATCAGAAGGTAGCAATCACAGGCATGCGAGTGCGACAACGTGCTCACATATTTGGCACGTCGATTGTCATCGCAGCTCCAGATGTGGGAACCTTCAAACAGGTGAGCTGTGTAATGTCCCGTCTTCGGGTGAGCACCATGATGACTGATAGTAGCAGCCAGTGCATAATGTGCAACGCGCACTTGCATGCCCTCGCCTGCAAAAGTGGGAATCACAAGGTCCCGATCCACGTCAATCGGGTCCCTGCGCTTGCTGATAGCCCCACCGTAGTTACGAAATCTTTCGAACTGCAGTGTGAGCACCAAGGGCGGAGCCGAAAAGGCGTGGACAGAAGATTGTGCTCCTGACCAGTAGTCCAAGAGTGACTGTAACTGGAGGTGCACAGAGAGGCCCGGTGGCGTACGCGGAAGTGAGAGTACCACCGGCTGAGTGCATAGCCCCGTGTCACGTACTTGGAGTAGCCCCTGATATACTCGGCGAGCATCCCATTGCCCCTGGAAGAGACGAAAGTTATGTGTCTGGCACAAGTAGGAAAAGAATTCCGCGGCATCATGTTGCCTGTGATGATCGCGCCATCCCACAATCATTGCACGCCAATGCGCATCCTTCAGCAGGTTCTTGGGATAATGAAAATGATGCATTTGCAAGGCGTCGAAGAAAACCCTGCCTGTACCCATCAATGCTGCCCGAGCTGGTCGCAGTTGAAGAAGCCAGTGGCACACCTGGACGATGGAATTCATGTAGCAGATGTTTTGACTCCTGTCGGTAAGTATGAGCCTCGATGTCAGCAATCATCGCGAGCGGATCATCTCTTTGATTTTGGCGATGCCCGGGCTGGGCTTGGAACTCTCCTTGCGGTAGGCGATGCCTCCCAGCTGCAACACCGTGCAGCCCTGCAGAGCCAGTAGAGAATGCCATGCCTCCAAGCTCTGGGGTGTCCGAGTGGACAGGTCCATGAGGAACGTTGCTGTTCCCTCCATCGTCTCCGACAATTTTCGCTTGCATCCGAAGCAATGAACCAGCTCCGGTATCAGCAGAAGCTTGACAAGCTTCTGCAAGTCTGCAAGTGAATCGACACCTCCTGATCTGTGAGCGGCTTTTTCGATTTGTCCTCCACCAGGTGCTTGACCGCACTGTCCCAGTAATGGAACCGCCATCCCACCGCAGGATCCCGCCATCCGAGCTCCTTGACCTTCGAGGAGAATTCCTCCTCTTTGCGAGCCCGTTCGAGACGAGCTCCAAGCTCGTTGAAGACAGCCACCGCCATGATCGCCTTCAGAGGATGTTGCCCTGATGCCCAGTGAGGGTTCTTGCTTTGTTTCTGTAAGAACTGTTGAGCTGTGCGATATAAGTGACCCAACATGGTGTGCTCTCCCGGCTTCATGAAGTAGATCAGAGCATGGTCCTGGCGTAATATCTTGAGCTCCTCCTCCTGCCGAACAGCTTGCCTGGCCAAAGAAATCAGCAATGAGGACCCGCGGGGCTCCTGACCTTGGAATTGGAACTGTTCCCGGGACTCGTAGCGTCCTTGCTGTGGCCTTCTGCGTTTGGAGGCTCCCCCCTCCAATTTCACCTCCAATTTCACCTCCCCGAAGAACTGGTCCAACTCCGACTCTTGGTCGTTCCTGTTGCATAAGACACATCACTGCGCACTGAAAGATAACCGTGCACTTCATGATATGTTCCCGCCAGTCCTTGCGCCGAACATGGCAGAAATGACAGGTAGGACAAGCCGTGGCAGTGCGTTGTATCTAGTTCCGTAAGGACGTCAGCATGGCTGTACTGGTAGTGTCGCTTCATGGTGCGATGCGATGCATTCCACTGACCGCACAAAGCACATGTCTGCATGAGACGACTGGTAATCGCAGGCAGACGGATGAAGGAATTGAGGCCTGTACTGGCAGCTGCAACAACCCCTGTCTGTTGACTGATGACACTTGTGCCGACTTCGATACAGGTCGCCGGACTGGCTTGGGTAGAGGAGTGGGGCTCATCATTGATTTGCACAGGTATTCCCGGATCTGCCGGGTTTTTCGGCATGTGTGCATATGTCGCGTCATTGTCCACTGGCTGTGCCGGCATGTGCTTAGGACATCGGTTGGCTGTGATGTGTTGGGAGAGAGTCTGCCAGCGACTGAACTTCTTGTTGCAAAACCGACAAGTAGGAAGACCCCCAACCGAGTGCAAGGCTTTGTTGAAGGTGATGTCGGTCTTGTCGATGTGCTTATGGGTCCGCTGTGCGTGTATTTTGAGGGCAGCTTGTGTGGGAAACATGTCCGAGCAAAAAGGACATGCCCACTGAAAGGTCCCTAAGTTATCGTCCCTCTCCGGCCCCTCAGAGCACTGCTGTAGCCTGCGACAGAGGTGCTCTTGCCATCTTTCATCATACATCCAGTCCGATTGTCAGCAGCCCGAAGGAGCTCCCTCTGCAGGTCGTCCACAGCCTGCGGGATATTGTATTTGGCGACAATGGTCTCGTGAGTGTCTCCAGTGAGATGTGCCTGGGCTCGGACGTGTTTCATGATCGCCCGCTGTGTATCCCGAACCTGATCACCGTTGATACCACAGGTGGATAAGCCATACATCATAGTGGAGTACACGCAACTCTGCCAGACACTAAGTTTGTAGGAGATGCTGACCTTGGGCGAGTGCAAGATAGATGCCAGCGCCCACCGACGCCCATGGGCTTTCTGGATGCGGTGTCGTAGGGCCTGCTGTTCGAGGTGATCATACGAAATGATCAACCCTAAGTGTTCGGCCTGTGGCACCAAAGAAATCCATTGGGAAGGGTCACCCGGCATGAGGAGAAGTCGTCGGCCTGTTGGATTCTTACGAACGTAGTGTTTGAGGATACTGTGCTTCACGTGGCCCGCTATCTTGAGTATGGCCTTTGTTTTCTCGAGCTTGATCCGGAGATGGAACTTCCTGAAGCAAGCGAAGACGATTCTGAGTTCATTCATGAGGTTCTCGAACTCGGCCCCCGACTTGAAGCGCCAGTGAAGAGGTGAGTTGTCCGCATAGAGTGTAAGGTGAGACTGTACCCAGCCTTCATGTATATGGGCATCAATAGTGGCACAGAGGAGGGCCGTCACTGCCGCCCATGAAATTGGCGAGCCTGTGCAGCCCTGTCGTAGACCCCATTTAGGATGGACATATCCTCGCATTTGCTTGTGTCGAAAGATGTGTCGCACTTGTGAGAGCCAGACCAACAGTATGTCTTGAACCGCGATGCGGACGCCGGCGAAGTGAAGGGCCCTCTGGACATCGGACCATTGGATGTTGTCGAAAGCAGCGGTGAGATCCAGACTGAGCTGCAGTCCGCCACTTTCTCCCGCACGAGCCTGTCCTTGATGTTGTTGATGGATGTTGATCCGGACCTTAGAGCATTCATCTCGAACCTGATAACAGTGTTCATAGACTTGGCGAAGGGCCGTGCCTGTGGATCGGCCAGGTATGTATGCACTCTGAGGGTACCTACGCCTGTCTGGCGTGACCGATCAACGAAGACATAACACACTTTCCCAACGGAGCTTGAACTCCTATGGGCCTCCGATCCAGGGGAGATGCAGATCTGCCATGAGCTTTGGGAAGCAGAGCCACGTCCGCGTCCGCCCACTTTTGCGGCACCTTGGGGCATGGACTTCCCCATGTCAGTTGAAGTTGGTCCGCAACCGGACCAGCCGGGATTTGACTGCACGCCTTCCAGAGAACAGCAGGGGCATCTCCTTTGGGAACAGCCTTGCGTGGCCTTAACTGACAGAGATGGTGTTCGATGTTTTCAGCTGCAATTGTGATGCCCGTGTGTGCCTCCAGGTCAAACTTGGCGGTGTCTGTCTCGACCTTTTCACCGTACCGATTACCGTAAGCTTCAAGAATCCACGACATTTCGTCCTCTACCGGTATCATATGACCACCCCTATAGAGCTGGAGTCGTTTCTTAGGAGCTCGAGGCGCCAGCTGTTTGATGACCTTGTAGACTTGTAGAGTTTCCTGGCATCCTGTTTCGAGGCCGCGATTTGCGCCTGTTGTTGCAAATCAAGTTTGCGTTGCTTAGATCGTTCTTTGGCACGGGCTTTGTGTATGCGATGTGCCTGCATGTACTTGGTCCAATTCTGCCAGGCTGTCATCACCCCTGCGGCTGAGAACTTCTGCGCACGCATGATCCTGAAGAGACGCCGCATTGCTTTGGCACAGTTTGCCAGGGCCTCCGATTGCGTGGGTGCCACGGCAGAGGCCGTCCTCGATGGATAGTGTCGTTGTGCCACCTCGATGAGAATGTGGTTACTGTCAATGGGATTCGAAGAGGCAGTCAGTTGATGCCGAACCTCGTCTCGTAGAGCTTGCAGTGCAGCTGCTGTCGGAGGTCATTAATGAGTTTGTCTTGATCGATGTGGACGGGTTTTTCAGTCTGTGGCCGCGGCGTCCAATGCGGCCGAGGGAGAGGAACCTCAGCACGTACAGGAAAATGCTTGGCTTCTGTGCGCCAACCAGCCACAGGGAATGCTTCAATGATCCCCGCCTTCTTAGATCTCTGTGTGCAATGATGCGACCTGATCATGATGAAGTCGATTTGAGATTGTATCGGCTGTTCGGTGCCCTCGAAAACAAAGGTGGCTACCTGGCCATGCTGAGGACGAGTCCAGGTGTTGAGTGCAGTAAGATGCAATGTCCTCCACACCTGTTGGTGGTCGGAGTAGTCAGTGTAGTGCAGAGGATTCGGAGGCAAACTGGCTGAGCCACAGACATTGGCATGTCGCTCACATGGACAATTGAAGTCTCCTCCTAGTACAAGGGAGTTTCTTCGAGGAAGGTGGGCAATGCATTTCTGTAGCTTAATCAACAGTCTCTGCCGTCTCTCGAAGGTGCCCTCCTGCTGGTTCACAGCATACTGGTACCAGTTGACCACGTCCACATGGGTGTTGCCATGTGGTATACGTACATGTAGCAACCTGCCAGCATGATGTATACAGTGCTGCAGTTGATCCGCCTTAACGTGCCTCGTAGAGATCATGGTAAGAAGACCTGCAAGTCGATCGTGCTTGCCGATGCCTGCCGTGTGCACATAGAGATATTCCTGCGAAGCCCAAGTGGACTCGAAATTCCACTTGGTTTCCTGTAGCAAGAGGATGTCAGCACGAACAGTCCTGGCGTAGGTCTCGATCTCTTGAAACGTTTCCGCAGTAAGTCCTGCTGCATTCCAGCTAATGACAGTCCAATGAGGATCATGTTTCTGGGTCGAATTGAGTGGACGCAGCGACTGTGTCCTCAGAGGGGTTTTCGCAAACCACTCCATCGGATGCCACTTGCCCTTGTAGTGTGCTCCACCTTCCCGGCACGATCGAGCATACGCCCTTTTGTAGGAGCGTTTGACGTGTCTGTGGACATGTGTGTCTTTGGAGGACTCGCTGGCCTTCCGCATCCCGTTCGGCTTCGCCGCCGTAGTGGCTTCAGGTGCTGTGACGGGTGCAGCACCAACCCTCGCATCTACCAACCCAGTTGCAGTGGCAGTACTGACATGAACAAGGCTCAGCCACAAAACAACGTGAAGAAAGCTGGTTGTTAACCCGGGCCTTCTGAGCTGGTGACCGGACTTGGGACCGATCCCGCTGTCTCTGCTGTGCGAGCATCCTGCATTGTTCTGCTTCTGTTGACTCTGCGTTCTGGATAGGATCCCGGCCTGGTATGCATGGTTGACCAGTGTCAAAGAAGTGATCCTGCTCAGGCGAAACATGTGGAGTGCGTTCATAAAGGCGAAATTGGCAATCTGCACTATACTCAACCGCCTGATAGGGGAGGAGGAATGCATCGTGATAGTCGGAGTGCTGGTTGTAGCGTACCTGGCCAACAAAGAGCTCTGTGAGGTGCAGTAATACTTCAGCAGATACTACACGATCTGCACAAGCAGGACGGTCAACAGCGTCTTTTTGTCCAGCTGCTGCCGTTGTTGTTGTTGTTGCTGCTCGGACATTGGAACTGAGTCACCCAACAAATTGTCCAGGCAGCCCAAGCAATGCAGGCTGTGCAAAACTTGCAGGCAAGCGTGTCTACTCAGCCCAATCACTGCGACGGCGCCTAGGTATAGCCATGTGTGGATAGAGACAAGTCGGGCATTGAGAAGCCAGACCACTACACGAAATTGCCTCAATTGAGGCTCGAGCTTTCTGTTTGCCTTGGGCTTTGGTGTGGCCGACGCCGTAGTCGTAGATGCCGTGGCCCTCTGGGCGCAGCCCGTAGCGCATCCGTGGAGACGATGTCAGAAGAAGAGCCAGAAGCTCGAAGATCATGATGGGTCTCCTCCGTCTCATCGTTGCTCTCCTCAAGATCCCAGCCCGTGGCCTCTGTGTGGTCCGCATGCGTGTCCTCTGGATCAATGATCAATGTGTTCGGGTTGTAGGCCTGGGCCGGAGCGAGAGGGTCGACACGGATGAGCAGGTCGGTGAGGCACTGGTAGTTCTGAGGCACATGTACTAGAGCTTGATGTACATGGAGTCCAAGTTCTGCATATGCCTGCGCCACTGCTTTGGCAATCTTATGGCAACGGAACGGATCTCGTTGACAGGTCGTGGGGGAGGAGGGCCGCGTGGCAGCGGTGTTCTATTGGGTGTCGTAGGAGCAGGGGTCTCCTCTGCCGGCCGGCGCCGTTCGATCTCCGAGCTATCAGACGATCGCACCGAAGACATGAGAGCACTGCCACCTGAGGACCCGGATGTAGGCCTGCAGCTTCCGCTGTGAGCCCAGACGAACATCACGATATGATTCAATGCCCAAAGCAATGCAGACACAAGCTGGTCAATCATGCAATGCCAGCGAAAGAAGAAGTGCAGGGGGCACGGAGCTACCAAGCCGTGGAGTACACCGAACTCTATACTGATCACGACGCCTAGACCGGCGTCGAAGTTGTGATTGCCTGGCTCTCCATCGCCTGCTGGTTTTGCCTAGACAAGTTTGACATATGCGGATATATTGAGATAATCGGTGTGCGCCTCTAGTCCATGGCATGCAGGTCCACGGGCACCGCGGTGTAGGCGGCCGCAGACATAAAGAGGCCACTGTTGAAGCAGAGGTTGTCTGAGAAGACTTTATCAGAATGTCTGGGAGGCCAAAAGTGCACAAGCCAGGATGGGTAATGCAGTCGAACCCACTTCCAAAGTAAGACTTGATCAGGCGGGTAGGGACTCTGCCTAGCAGCAGATAGTGCAACTGCCGGGTGTTTGTCGCCCCAGTCGCGGCCAAATTGATGACTCCACTCCAGGTTGTTGACGTAGCCTCCGGCCTTTTGTAGCATAAGTTGTCCCATATAACTGCAGAACTGTACTCTGGCTTGAGGTCGTTGAAAGAGCTCTCGCGAGTACGTTTGGTCCAGCCCCACTGTGATCTTACACTCTTCTTTGCAACAATCGAGCCAGTGTGAAGCAGAAACAGACATGTGCAGAGCCAGCCGGAAATTCCTCGAAGATACAGACGTAGAGAAGTGTCACAATGTGGTTAATTGGGAAGTCTCGGCTCTTATCCTCGAATTTCTTCAAAGTTGCGGCGGACATTTTCTTTTCTTTCCAATCGCGACTCTCTTCCGATGTGAGCAGTGCCGGAGGCACAACTCACGGGGGTGCGAGCGGACCTCGATGCCTAGTCCAATTCCTGGGTGTTGCAATACCAGCTAGGAGCACGATGTCATGGTCAACCATGTACACAGAGCAAGGCTCCGTCTTGCGGACCTTGTCTCATCACTTGTACCCTATTTACCCATGGGACCGCCGCTCCGCATATAACGCAACTTTGGCTCAAGAACAGGCTTTGGCTTAAAAACTATTTGCGTACTAGCTTAAAGGCTAGTCACCTGTCTGCGACTCAGAGGATCCGAGCCATTCCCCTGCACAGACAACTCGTCGCGTATCTGTGGCGAAAAAACAGTCGGACCGAGTTTGCCTGCAAGGGTTGCTCTGGGTATTGGTGTCACGTACCGCTCAGGGCAAACCACATCTACATCAATACGCTCGGTGAGGTGAACACATATACCGTATCTTGGATACCAAACCCTCACGCAGTAGTAGTAGTAGTAGCAGTAGTAGTAGCAGTAATAGTAGCAGTAGTAGTAGTAGTAGTAGTAGGAGTAGCGGTAGCAGTAGCAGTAGCAGTAGCAGTAGCAGTAGCAGTAGCAGTAGCAGTAGCAGTAGCAGTAGCAGCCAGTAGCAGCAGCAGCAGCAGGAGCAGGAGCAGGAGCAGGAGCAGGATCAGGAGCAGGATCAGGAGCAGCAGCAGCAGCAGTAGCTCAGTAGCGGTATCACTGGAGACCTACTTCATTCGCTCGCTTGGAGGTTTTGCGATTTTCCGAAATCCGCTCCAGCGCTATTTGTTCTCAGCTTAGCTTGCTATGCAGTTCATCCAGGAGCATGAGGGAAAAGTTCCTGCAGGTGTGCAGGTGCAAGGCAATCTTGTCGGGTATGCACGTGGAAATTCCAACCCACTCCAATTCACCACATTCAAGATGAACAACAGCCTCTGATTGATGAGTGACGGTGTTCACAGGTCACACTTTCACTTTGCTGCTCGGCTGCAATATCGAGAAGACGGTACAGCCAACAGATTCAGTGGCACTGATGCACATGCTCTACGCCAGCGACCCCCGCCAGCCCTGTTTCCAGCTCGATTTCGTCTGCAACCGCTTCTGCTTCCGCTTTGTTTCTCAGGCCAGACGATTAGACTGGACAGCTCGGTTGAGAATTCGCCGGCTGAATCCGGTCCAGTGCTCTTTGATCCGAACTGCGGCGCATCGGGCGCTCGTCTCTGGTCGTGGGAGGTACCTCTATGATCCGGCTGCGCTGCTGGACACCTTGATGGTGTGGCAGGTGCCATGTCGGTCCTCTTTGTCGCAAGTTGAAAAGCACACATGACGAAGGTTAGTGCTGCTGGTAGAGATTTTTTGTCAGGATGGCATGGCTGGCACTGCCTGGTTGAGCGGTCTGTCGGTACACGTGGGTGCTGGCTCAACGAGGCAGAGACGGTGGAGACGCGCTGTGTCTGGCTGAGTCTGCTGCGTCTGGGTCCTCACAGTCACATGCCCTCGGTTCACAGGCAAGAATCCGACAATGCAAGGATGCGGGCCATGTTCAGGACGAGCCGAGTCTTCGCATCTGAATGCACGGATCTCGATGTGAATGGCATTGCAGGAATCGAACTGCAACTCTTGTGCAGGTGGGGATCCCAGTTCGCTAGCTGCTTCCCGTGCCAGATGGGCTGTCGCAATTGCTGGCTCTGCAGAAGGCGGTGCAGAACTATCACAAGCTCACTTTCGTTGGTCTCTTGGAGGAAGCGTTGCGACAGAGGCTGCATGTTAGGCTAGTTCGTTTGTGCCAGCCAGAGGATCTTGAAGGATCCCTGCGTTTGCATGTTGGCTGCATATTCAGACATGTCTCCGACCTCAGGGTGATTGTTTGAGTCGGTCTTCCGTCTACAAATCCAAACCAGAAATCTGGAGCAGCAACATAAGACGACTGAAATGCATGATGTGCTGCTTCAATGTCGACAAGCGTTGCGATTCGGCGTCTGCCACGTATATAGATAGGCCTTGCCTTACTGCCTTTCGGCCTTAGCGGCCTTAGCGACCGATCTGTGGCTGGGACTTGAAGTGCCACTGTGCAGGTGACATTCGCACTCGCCTTTGGGTTTAGACTTTGCCGTGACATGATTCTGCTGCGCAGGTGATTGATCTCAGCAATTGCCGCACTTAATCTCTCAAATTCTTAGTGGCAAGGGAAGGTGTTATTCATCCATGATCCTCCTGTTTTTTAACGGGATAGGGATCAAAACAAAAGAAAATTTGGATCAAACAATTAAATTCGGATCAATAGAAATTTAATTATACCAGCCTCGACCCCAAACAGCAATTGAGAAGTACCGATAGCAACTGCGCAATTGTCGTGCAGATCTTAGCTCGTTTTCGCTTAGAAGTTTAGGTGGAAAGCATGGGGGGGTGGGAATTATGTTTCTTGTCGGCTCTTTTGATCATTTTGCGATGGTCAAAGCACGAAAGCTCCTTTAGTCAGCTGCGTCAGCTCGTCCATTCTAGTACATGGCCCCATCTTTTTGGAGCAGCGGGAAACCGAGCGGCCGGAATTTATACTNATGCAGCGCAATACAGGTGCAACGGCAGAGAGCTCTGCCGATCACATCAGCTGTCGGTGAGGTAGGTGACATCGTCATTATATGTCCTGGGGCGAGTTCAGAACTACCAGTGTCACAAGGGGCGCGACCAAAACGATCACTTCTTTTCCTTCCTTTCATGGATCTATAACTCGGACAATACATCCGAATCACTACTGACTACTACTGACTACTACTACTACTACTACTACTACTCTACTACTACTACTACTGCTACTACTACTACTACTACTACGTCTACTTTCTTTTCATTTGCCGCCGGGTTGTCTCACCACCAACCCTCCCTGTAGACGGCAGACGAAAAGAAAGTAGAACATCGTCATCATCATCATCGCGCGGGTACCCGCGCGGCGCCCGCGCGGTGCCCGCGCACACGGGTACCCGCGCGGTGCCCGCATGCACGGTGCTTGGCTTTTCTCTTACCTACCAAACAATTACCTTTATATGAGTCGACTGGTTAACTGGAGTGGTCAGAACTCGTATAAACAAACACTTGCAAGCGTGAATGAAACGGTCAACATGTAGGGTTTTTTACCTACCAAACAATTGCCCCTATATAAATGGAGTGGTAAGACTTTGTTTAAACAAACACTTGCAAATGTGAATGGAGCGGTCAAATTGTAGGGTCATTTAGACAAATATAGCGACTGTTTACGCGGGTATACCCGCGCGGCGCCCTCGCACGCGGTTACCCGCGCGGTGGGTACTTGCTGGCAGAAGCTATTTGTTAGTCGCAGCGTTTAGCACAAACCGTCGATCCTTTACGTGCAAATGCGGAAACGACCATGCGACACTTTATTTCCTATTTNCCCGCGCGGTGGGTACTTGCTGGCAGAAGCTATTTGTTAGTCGCAGCGTTTAGCACAAACCGTCGATCCTTTACGTGCAAATGCGGAAACGACCATGCGACACTTTATTTCCTATTTAAACAATGCGTCTGCGCAGGGACAATACATATACTATGTCAACCTTAAGAACAGATGTCGGCCCTCCATGTCGACCTGGGCTGATAGGTCTCACAACCACAATGCCCGCTCATGAAGCCAATGAACAACAGCGAACATGTATATGAAAGGCATTCATGGCCACATCACACTTTTTGTCACTGAGCAGCTAACTAGCATACTTCTTTGCCAGTTGTGATGTTTACACTGCNACGACAATCTTAGCCAACGTGCCCACAACTTGTCCACACATGGTCGTGAACATGCTGCAAGTCACGATTGAAGGAAACACGCACCCTCCATCGACAGCTTGTCTCGCTCCCCGGGGTGCGAGCTTCAGAGTTCTTGGATCTGAGGTCGGAGGTGAAATTTCAGATCGCTCTTGGCAGTGTTATGGTCTTGCAGCTTGGCATAACCTAGCTGGCTTAACCTAAACCGTGCACGCAACCTCGAACATCCAAAACGAATCTAGATTGTGGGACTTCGGCAGGCAACACCCAAGCATAAGGATAATTGTGACAGCTTTCCAAGGCTCCGTGACTTAAGGCGCCCTTGTGGAAGCGGGGGGTGTAAGAAGGTATGGATGAGGCCTGCAGGATGCCCAGTATAGTACCTTTATCCCCATGTTTAGCTTTCGCGCTTACGGTCGGGTTGAAGATTGAGGGCTTGAGCTGGACTCTCAAGGTGCAGTAATCGAAAGCCAACGAATTCTGTCAAAAGGAAGCCATGGGCTCCTGCAACTTCAAGAGTCTCGATTCACAAGAGGAAGCCGTGTAAATATTCAAGACCCTTGAGGCCCTGCTACTTTCATGATCTGAGCTGCCGTTCACGATTGAGCACAGGAAGTCATACCTTCCTGGTCTGAGATCCCCACGTGCCTCTGTCATCATTTTTCAATGCACACCTGCCCTCCCACTCCCACTACCGGCCTTGATTCTTCACAATGCAGAGTCCGACGGACCATTGTCCAAACAAAGCGAGAGGACCTGTGCCTGTGAATTTTGATATTGCGTTGAACAATAGCCTCCTGAAGAACCTCAACCGGAGTCCATGACATTCCAAAGCTCCATGAATTCCAACTGCCCAGACTGCTGCCCAGACATCCGACAAGAGTTCCAAACAAAAAACGAACGGTCTCGACGAAAGGCGAGGGATTACTTCGAAGAAGTACTTACCAGAAGTTCGAAGACCAGGTTACCCGTTTAAAGGTNGCCCTA
The DNA here is from genome assembly GCA_003297005.1 of Symbiodinium sp. clade A Y106. NCBI lineage: Eukaryota > Dinophyceae > Suessiales > Symbiodiniaceae > Symbiodinium > Symbiodinium sp. clade A. Next base: position 41,596 of record BGNK01003623.1, read on the forward strand.
CACTCTATAAAACCGAAACTCTACACCCTAAACCGCCACGAAGGGCGAACACCCGACCCCCCAAACCGAAACCTAACTAACGCCACGAAGGGCGAAAACCCGAGCCTAACTAATGCCACGAAGGGCCAGAGCCCGAGCCTACAGCGGCCACGCACATGATGCAAGGATGAACAACGAGAGTCAGTGTATATCTGTGGCTCGACCACACCCCACCTCCTTATACATTCTAAGGTGAGGGTCTCCCCCCCAATCAGCAAGATCTGTTCAGACTGCTAACAACTGCATGGCCAAGCTGGTCTACAAAGATTCCAAAGCATCTGCACTGTCAATAGCCGTGTTTTCAATGCTTGCGGCAGTCGCTCAACACCAAATCCTGCACCACCGACTGNTCCAAAGCATCTGCACTGTCAATAGCCGTGTTTTCAATGCTTGCGGCAGTCGCTCAACACCAAATCCTGCACCACCGACTGCGCAAAGCCAGGCTAAGCGGCAAGGTTTCGCGCGAGGAAGCATATTGCAGCCAGACTCCTTTTACAGCACATCCCCTGTCGCACGGCTGCTTCTACCCAGATCCTACAAAAGCCCAGCTATGGCTCAGCTGTACTGCTGACAGTAGCAAGATGCGTCGCAACAAACCCGATACGGTTGTGGCCCCCCCCCCCGCTTGATTCAAACAGGCCTTCTTCGCCTGAAGCCAGTTCTGGCAGCAAGAGCTTGCAGATAGAGAAGTCGCAGAGACACAATGGCGGAAACGGCTGCAGCTCCGATCATGCTCAGCCGTCACTTGTTTAGCGAATGTTTTGCCTCATGCACACGTGCACCGCGTGACACAAATCGGTCCACCGAGCTTAGATCGAACGACGTCACGGCAAGCAAAGTTTGTTTGTTCATTTCACACAGGGATACAAGTATGAAGGCATGGGAGACAATATTGGAATCCATGGGTCGACGGGCGTTAAAGCATCCAGGGTGGGAAGCAAGTGGGAGCCAAATGAGTATGACGAGTAGAACCAAGGGTCCCAGACGAGCGTTAGAGCATCCAGAATGTGGGAGACAAATGGGAGACAAGCGGGAACAAATGAGTAATGAGTATGACGTGTAGAACCAAGGGTCCCAGACGAGCGTTAGAGCATCCAGAATGTGGGAGACAAGTGGGAAACAAGCGGGAACAAGTGAGTATGACGTGTAGAACCAAGGGTCCCAGACGAGCGTTAGAGCATCCAGAATGTGGGAGACAAATGGGAGACAAGTGGGAGACAAATGAGTATGACGCGTAGAACCAAGGGTCCCAGACGAGCGTTAGAGCATCCAGAATGTGGGAGACAAATGGGAGACAAGTGGGAGACAAATGAGTATGACGCGTAGAACCAAGGGTCCCAGACGTGCATTAGAGCATCCAGAATGTGGGAGACAAATGGGAGACAAGTGGGAGACAAATGAGTATGACGTGTAGAACCAAGGGTCCCAGACGGGCGTTAGAGCATCCAGAATGTGGGAGACAAATGGGAGACAAGTGGGAGACAAATGAGTATGACGTGTAGAACCAAGGGTCCCAGACGGGCGTTAGAGCATCCAGAATGTGGGAGACAAATGGGAGACAAAGCGTTAGAGCATCCAGAATGTGGGAGACAAATGGGAGACAAGTGGGAGACAAATGAGTATGACGAGTAGAACCAAGGGTCCCAGACGAGCGTTAGAGCATCCAGAATGTGCGAGACAAATGGGAGACAAGCGGGAACAAATGAGTATGACGTGTAGAATCAAGGGTCGCAAAAGGGAGACAAGTGGGAGACAAATTAGTATGACGTGTAGAACCAAGGGTCCCAGACGGGCGTTACAGCATCCAGAATGTGGGAGACAACCTTGGGGACGGCTTGGCCTTTAAAAGGGTTGCTACCTCAAAAAGCAGGCCATATATAAGGGTCATTTGGCGTTTATGGGTCATTTGGGGATATAGAGGTCATTTGAAAACAACGAAACTGTATCATCGAACAACAACACATGATGCACGAACAAACAAACGCACATATATGTTGTGCAAAGCGAAGTCACCAAACATGGTCGCACAGCTGCAGCTGTACTTGTGCAAACTTCACCCGATAGCATTTGTGAGCACGGAAACTTCTAAGCAGAAGCTTGAGCCAAGCTTTCGAGCCTGTTTGAGCCACTCGGGTTTAGGATTTCACCGAAAAGCATCGTGAGCATCGAAAATCCAAAAAGAAGCATGGAAGCTTGAGCCGAACACATGGAGCATTATAAAAAAGTTTGAGCCAATTACATTAGGGTGTTTAGGGACTCTAGGGCTGCAGGGTCTTCGGGTGCGAGGGTTAGGTTCGTAGAGTTGGGAAACCCATACGTACCCGAAAGCCAGCACAAGACCCAGTTCTCCCTGAACTCCCTGAAGCCCTCGATGGCTCGGTCACCTCTCGACGTTTTCACACATATTTGCGAAGCTGGGTCTTCAGAGTCACCAGATGCCTCTTCAGCACATTCAACGAGGCAGTTCGATGCGAGCACTTCCTGAACATCTTGAAGCACCAGCGAACATGGTCCTCATCCATAAAAGTGGCGTCGTACGCCGGATTTCTTTTGCCACCATGACCTTCCAAGAGGTGCTGCAATATATGAAATTTAGGTCTCATTTTGAACAGCAGCTTTCCTCCCTCGTGAGCATGTACTGCTAGCTGCAGATATCCAGTGAAAAATATCTTCGCAATTCGCAAGCACTCGAACTTGCTCCCATGCCTCATCAGTTAAAAAGCAGCCACAATCAAAGAGGAACTCGCAGATATGGTTGGCCACCCACACAACACCCGGCAAGCCGTCGTACGGCGGCGGCGGCCTTTCCATGAGTATAGTAGCCAACCACCCAAGAAAAACAGCCGTGTCAGCTGCAGAGCCTTTAAATTCAGGACACTCAGCCCACCCCAGGGAGTTCTTCGTGAGCTTCTTGATCGAAATGTCGTGTTCCTTTTGCCTCCCAAAAGTCTTGACAGCTGCAGTGATCTGTTTCAACCTGGCATTGATCTTTCCTCCGGAAAACCAGTTTTTGCCCGAAGCAATGATTTTCAGAGCTGAGCCCACCAGGTCACGAGCCACACCTAGGTGGAACGTATGCATATAGTCGATTCGCAGCATAGAGAGCGTGAAGTAATGAAGCTTCGCATAAGCAGGCTCATCCTTCCACGGCAGCTCACAGTTGCCATCTTGATGCATTGTTCTCCGCCACTCAGCTGCTTCTGAAACATCAGTATATACAGTACTGAAAGTTTTCCGGCCCATGCTAGCCTCGCAAAAGAAGCAAACCTGCATTGGATAGGAATAACTACACAAAATTCTGCGCTTACAGCCTGACTATATGTATATATCTGTACCCTATATATAGGTTGTATAGGGAAGCTAAAAACCCAAGCCCCAACAATCAAATCAACAAAAGATCGTGCCATGTGCGGCCTCAGCACCTTTTCCGATCCCGGCTTGCGGATGAGGTTGAAGGCCTGGCCCATCTGCTTAATATCGCCTCTGAATCCCACAGGAACGAAGTAGTATACCTGAACAGGGAGGATTGGGGTTTTACGTTACAACATTTGCAGAGATCGATCTCATCGTGGGCTTGTGAGCTAGGGTTGGTTTAGATACCAAGCACCTCGTCCCCCACTTGAAGACCTTCCTGGCTCAGCTTGTTGAAGTCGGCCACAATAGCCGAATTCAGGGTCTGAAGTGTTACATTCGTCTTGGCACGTATGAGGTAGTTCTGCACCAGTAAGGAATACATGATGTAGCGGGAGGCTTTGGAGTCCGTGCGACATTCAGAGAGGTCTGGTGTCCTTTAGATGGGCAATCACAGGCTTGAGAAACCCTGCTAGCACCCCTTATATGCATTAACTCTATAGGAAACCATGCATATAGAGGCCAAAGTTCCAGGAAGCCAACATCCATGAAGATCGGTTCAGCGTTGCTTCATCGCCCCAGATCAGTATAGGAATGGCCCGATGGTACAAATCAGGGCGGCCATCCAATAAAGGAATGCTCAAACCTTCCAGTGTTTTCTCCCAGTACTGTTCCAGGGCAGCTGCGTCTGGGATCATGGTGCTCAAGAATCCTTCCTGCAGAAGGCACCTTGCCTTGGCTCAGCTGGGTTACGAACACATTGGGTTTGTGTGTAGCTGCAGCATTTGATTATCATCGCACCCAAAGTTCAAAAAAAAAAGCTATCAATCTAAATCCTATACAAATACCGAGAAACGAGGTTGGAAGGAAGAAGAATTGGGAATGCTTCTATGATCTCTTCCTCCAGATCGTTCAATGCTGGCGCATTAATCCATGTCAGCTCGCAGTCGAAAGACAGCCCTGTTCCAGTTAATCGCGAATGGAGCTCGGCCTCTCGTAGAGGCCTGCTGCTGTAACCATCCAATAATCGAGACCCATAGGCATCTCCTTATAGCTGTGGTTTGGGGTTTGAGTATAGTTAGTGCTTATATTCGATATAGATTATATCACTACTAGAACGCCAGCAATACTAAATTGGCAAGGCACCCAGGTCACAGGCCACAGTCACAGACGTGTCACCAGCACATGTAGCTCGAACAAGCCTCGGGCAGGGAGCTTTCGGTTCTAGTTTCGGTCTAAGTGGACTTTTCAAGCATGCAATGAAGAATTACAGGTGTATGGACCTGTATGGACATTAGAGTTTGGGGTTATGGATTTGGTCATTCAACATCAAGGCGCTTCTCATCGAGGACATCGGCCACCTTCGGCGGCTCGGCAGCCTTTCTGGCACCTGCACACGTAGCACGTGGCACTTCATCGGATTTGGGGATTGGAGACCAACCGGGATGCACACAGCAGAGCTTTCGAAAGGATTGTTTTGGCCCCAGCGCCAGCGCTTTGCTTGGTTCGAGATTGCCTGCATAGCAGCCATAAACTACAAATGCAAGCGGCAAATTGGCATGTCGAGCATCCAGCACCTGTTTGGTGCACGGCCTCACACTCCAAGCCCCGGTAGCCCCTTGCGCTATGGAGGTTCTCCGCAAAGTTTTGCAGAGGTTCCCCTAGCAAGAGGATCCCACATATGCAAGCCGTACACATTTACGAGCCCAAGACCCTGTTAAGTACTATAAGGATTGTATAAGGATCGCAAGGATTGAAGCATATTGAAGCCGTAAGCCGCAACTTCTATCAACATCCCGAAATCTGCGATCTTCAGTGCTGCTCTATAACCAGCAAATGCACGACCCACATACACTAGTATTGTAACTCTTCGAAGGAAACGATGTGGTGCCTGCGTAGAGACCACATCCTCATTGCTATCACCGGTGCACTTTGAAGATAGACTTGGGCCCAGGCAGTAAGAGGATTTGGGGTAGCAGAATTATAAGTTCGTAGCGATATGCACCAGCAATCACCCGGAGAATCATATCAGGCAGCCCTCTTCTGGAGCTCCTTCAGCAGGCCTTTGATTTGCCCTTTGCACAAAGAAAGCTGTTGAACCTTGGCTCCCAAGCACCCGAAGCACACTAAGCCCACAGAAAAAGCCGCAATCGACAAACCAAAACACAACACTCATCGATATCCAAGACAACTTCCTCGTGGATAGCATCGCACTGGCGATCCATTTCCTCGGCATCGGTATCTGGGTCCAGTTTGTTGAACCTCGGTGCGATCAAGATCATATGAGGGTGTGGATATGGGGAAGAAATCAGCTAATTTGGACTGGTGGCTTCTTCGCGAGCATTTCGAGCTTCTTCTTGTGACCTCTGAGGTCCTTGAGCAACCTCTGGGAATCATCATCAGAAGCATCCCCCATATCAAACATCAGGTCCGTGATGCCATTCACGCTCTTCTTGAGCTCCTTGCCTTGCATCAGACAACCAGAACACCGCCACACTGACAACGACAATGCACGAAAATCTTAAAGTGCAATCTAGCAGCACCACTTTGCATGCTTGTCTTTCGGGCACTTGAAAACTGGGCTGCTTTATGTTTGCGCCCCTTGCGCCCCTTGGGGCTGGCCCTGAAAAAAACATTGAACTGTTACATGGTTTTTGCATGCCCAAGAAAACTGTTGAAAGAACCAGAAATTTTCAGCCAATTGAAATGTGCAGGGATGCAGAGCCACATACCAAAGATGACAAACAGCACACGTCGCTCAAACGGCANGGTTTTTGCATGCCCAAGAAAACTGTTGAAAGAACCAGAAATTTTCAGCCAATTGAAATGTGCAGGGATGCAGAGCCACATACCAAAGATGACAAACAGCACACGTCGCTCAAACGGCATGACAGGCACAGGTAGTATAAGACGTTTACCTAGATTCGACATGCGCAGACGTAATCACACGTAGAGCGTAAACGCATGTTTGGAAGACTGTCGTCGGTATGGCAAGGTACACACGTAGAGTGNTTCATGTTTCACATCAAGTCACACGTGTTTGTTTGCTGCCTCTTGTCAGCTTTGCATGTGGTGCACGTACACTTAAATGCCCGGGGGCAATTTAACGCTCCCGCTGGTCGCATGATTGGGAGTGGGGTCGAAATCTTGGGTCGACGAAGAGACTACTGCCAAGGGCTATTTTCTTAGTCTTTGGGCGTTAGTTCGTCTGGGTGAGGAGTCCTTTGGGGGTTCGACCATTCTAATCTCTCACCCTAAACCTAAAAACCTTGAAGCCGTAAACCCTACAAGCTTAAAGCCCTGCACCCTCAACCTTTGACCCTGATCGCCGACGACGACGACGTCGCCCATTGCCATCCACGCCCACGGTCGAGTCCTGGCCGTGGGCTGGAAATTGAAGCTTCGGTTGGCTTGGAGGAGAAGGGTAGGTTCTAGGCTGCTTTGGTGCTTGTGTTTGGGTTCACCTTTGGCTTAAGTGAGTCTGGCTGACTAAATGCAATTCCGTGTAAGCCCCTCTCGTCCCCTGATCCACGCGGACCACCCTCACCACTAGAATAATGATGTAAACCAAGTAAATCATCCTCGAGCCTTTATCGGAATTGAAGTCCAGTGGTCTGGGCTGCCAATCATGGCGTTAAGCGGCTTCCTGTTTAGAGGCCATGGCATTGGGGTGAAAAGGCTATTTCGGTTTAGGTTCTAGATTGAATTGTAGGAAGTAAGGGCCAGGTTTTGGGGCTCATCGTAGGGTTGAGACTTGCAAGCTGTCATGATAACTGCGTTGTTGGCCATGACAAGAGATCAGGTTCCGTGCGTTGTAAACCCAAACCCCAAATTGAGCACCAAATTCCATGGGCCCAACCCTCTGGCTTCAACTGTCATCCTCCTCTCCGGGCTGGGTATCTTTAATGGTCTCTTGCACGGCTGCCCGAAACCTCAAAACTTGAGTAAAACCGCAACCACTGACTGCCGGGTTAGTTTCTCTTGAGCCGCCGTTGTCCTATATCTTAAAATTCGAAGCCCGCACGAAGTAAAAGAAATGCCCTGAGACCCTGAGCTTTTAAACTAAACATACATAACACCGGGCAGTCGTCCACTGGACCGCTGCATTGAGTCATCCATAACCCTTGCGTATCGGAGCCCTCAACCCTGAGCACCCTCAAAACCTCCCAAACCCCGCGAATCCACCCAAAAAGCCGCCCTAGGAGGGGAGGCCCATGCGGGACGCGGCAAGCATTTCACAATGACAAGCACAGGACACTGAGCTGCCTCCGTTTCCACTGACCGCTGCCCTCAATCAACTTCGCTTTAAATCCGCCGCCTTGAGCCCGTAAGCCTTAAACCAGAACTGTTCGGGCAGTGGTCCACTGGACAGCTGCCCTCAGTCAAGCATAACTCCCAAAGCCACCGCNGCCCAGAAGCCGCCCTGGGACCCCAGGAGCAAACCGTCCCAGAACCCTGCTCCTGTTTCCGAACAACATTGGCATTAGCACCCTCAACCTCAAGACCCCGCACCAAGACTCCAAAGCCGACCAAACAGCCCACAAAGCCGCCCTGACACCCTATAAGACCCAGCCCGAAAGGACCCTGCTTCTGTTTCAGCTCATGAAAGCCCAAACGCTTGTG